>RJWT010048153.1:0-11193 GCA_004365215.1 Cuniculus paca | reverse complement strand
ATATAATTCATGACATGCGGGGAAATATATCAACATTTTAGCAATTGGAATCCAACAGTGTGTACAAAGGAGAAAAAAAACCATGATCGAATTTGTTTTTTTTCCTAGAAATGCTAGTATGATTAAAAAATATAAAAATCTATTACCTGAAACGTTCTCGTTAGTGGATTTTAACATAAAACTATATATTCACTGGCAAGCACAAGGTCCTGAGTTTGAGACCCGAAAGCTTCTCCCCTACAAAAACAGAACCATATATTCATTTCAGCGAATGGATAAATAAGAATTTGAGAAAATTCAACATACATCTATAATTAAAAAGGACTTCTGAAAAATAGGAAAAGAAGGTAAAAGAGAGTTGGTGGCTTTTTCCTTAGTACTTTTTCTTTCTTTCTCTTTATAATAACAGAACACTGTGCCTTATTAGGTGTGAGGACTAAGCTGCTCAAAGTAAAGTTTAGGCTTTCTTTAAAGCTAGCCATGAATATGACTAAGGCCTCTTTTATGGGGTTTTAGGTGGGATAATGGGACTGTATGATCTAAGGATGAAGCTGTGGCTTCTCTCGCCCTCTGGTTGGAGGAGGAAGATAGCACTCAGTCATATTGGACTCTGGAGGAAGAAACACCCAAGGAACAGATAGAAGAAGAACATATAAATTATGACCACTATGACCATGTCTATTTAATGTTTAAGCAAGGGTCTTAAGACAAGAGCAAAAATGAGATATATTTTGTAAAATGTATGAAAGGCTTGGAGATCCTGCCAGAAATGATATGCATATTCTGCTCCATTACATGCAGCAAACCACTCTAAAATGGGTAAAGACCTTGAATGCAAAAAGAAAAAAAACCTAGAACTTTAAGAAGGAACATAGGCCATGCTGGGACTGGGAGGAGCTGATCAACAAGCCAACTAGCCAGCCTTTCTGGTAAGCTGTGCAGACCATGCACTACCCAGGAAGAGAAAAGACAGTGCTCCTGTAAACCTACCGGCATGCAGGCTGAAAATCACCAAACCTTCTCATCCTATAAGCCACCAGCTGGTTTGGAGGTCAGCCTGATAGCAACTGAGGTACAAAAAGCATCTGAAGGGTTGTATTGTTAGGTTGAATTTACAGGCATGGGGTTGTCAGTCTGAGCATGTACAGGGAGGATAACAGTATGCAATATGGCAAATATGGGGGATTTTTTCTGTTTTGTTTTTGAAGTCTAATATTGTTCTCGCTGTTTTGTTTTGCTCTTATTAATTTTTTCGCTTTACTCAATATTCTGTTTTGATTGGTCTTATTCTGTTCGTTTTGGTCTGATTTTGCTTTAACTGATGAAATGAAAACTACTGTGAAGATAACAAGATATACTACAGTAGCCATTGTTGTTTTCCCATTACCCTGCTTTGATGTTCTGTACCAATTTCACTGCTGTGTTTTGATTGAATTTATTCTGTTTTGTTTTGTGGGGTTTTACTACCTTTAAAATAAAAAGTCGCTGGGGGAAAAAACAAAAAAGAAGAAACATAGGCCAGGTCAGAGGAGCAGTTCTTAAGAAAGAAAAAGCACAAGCCATAAAATGGAAGATTGATCTATTTGTTTGAACTGAACTGAAAAATGTCTATTCAACCAAAGAGGCTATAATGAGAGCCAAGAAAACATAACTTGGTAGAAGATATTGGCAACACATATAACTGACAAAAATGAGCATGCCAAATATATAAAATATAGCTACAGGTGAATAAAGACAACCATACAAAACCTGAGAAAATGAACATAAATTGCCATTGCAACAAAAGAGGTGTATCATGATTGGCCAGAAAAATATATAACAGTGTCAAAGGAATGTGTATTCAAGAGAAGGCAAACTCAAAGTGAGTTAGACTGGATGATGCCAAGTGCCAGAGGGGTTGTGGGCATTGACGACTCCATACACTGATGGCAAGAAGATGAGTGCTGAACTGGTTTGCTAAAGTAAAGTTGCACATCTAAATACCTCATGACCTTCCTTGGCTTATGACACAGAAAAATTCCTGCACATGGGCCAGAGACCTGTGCAAGCATGAATGTTGGCACTTTCCAAACAGCAAACAGTTGGATTAGCTCAAGTATTCATCGAAGGGAGAACGGATAAATAAATTCAGTAACAATAAATGTACTATAGTTGTATACTATGAATCAAGCAGAATGAATCTCAAAATCATGATCACATTAAAAAAAGAAAATTTCAGAAGAATACACAACTTATGATTCGACCTGTACAAGTTTAAAAGTAGGTAAAACAAATAAAACCGTCATTTGCAGACAGGAAGATAAATGAATGTATAGTAAAAACCTGAAGAACAACTAGTGGCTGATTAACTCAGGATTCAGTTAGTGGTGATGTTTGGTAGTGCGTGTTACCAAGGAGGCACAAATCGGTGCGTGGAAGAATTCAAAAACAGTGGTTATGCGCTGTTTTACAGGCAAGGTACTAGATACTATTTTTCAACAATTGGCACATGTCGGGTGTCTTCCTCTGAATGTGTGATGTTTTTAAATTTAGAAATGAAAATTAAAGAAAACTATCCCATTTTCACAGTTTTGCTTTAGTCTCCCCAATTAATTTCTCAAAACATCACATGCTGGCTTGCGGTTCTTGCTGTTTTGCTTCTTCTTATTCCTCCCCTGCTTCCATCTCTCTCCTTCCTCCTTCTTCTTCTTCCTCTTTTTCCTCTTCTTCCTTTTCTTCTTCTGCCTTTCTCTCCTTCTCTCCCTCTCTCTCTCTCCTCTCTCTCCTACTAGGTATATGCACACATACTAGGCAAGCCCTGTAACACTGAGGTGCATCCCCAGCCCCTGTATTCCTTGAAACTATTGATTCACAGATGCCCTATAAAGTCTAATCAATAGATGCAAATAAATCTCATTTGACTAAAAACTCTTCCTGCCGCAACATTCTTCTCCACTTGTTTATTCCGAAAGCCATTCTCCCATTTCTTGTTTCTATTTAAAGACAAAACAGAGGAGTCTAATACTCACATGCTTTACACATGCAGTAAATGTTTTGTTTTCCTTTTCTAAAAACGACAGAAGAGGTTCAAAAAAAAAAAGGTTAACTTTGAACCATACAATACTTGCCATATTCTCCACATTTTACTTAAGTAAGCATTGGAGCACATACTGGGTATGGAACATTGAAAGTTCAGAAAACAATCTCCACTCTTAGGTCAAATCCTTGTCCTATCATGTATCATTTAACAAATGCAAATAAAATAATCATGTAAAAATGTATTTGAATGCATTGATTTTCATACAAAAATTACTATTGTGCCTGCATAATTTAAGCTTTCTTTCTGGCTCTGGCAATCATACGCTAAGCAAGTGCTTTCCTACAGAGTCACCCTTCTGATCCTCACAATACAGTTTTAAGTTTCAAAGCAACAAAAATGCAAAGCTACAGTTGTCCCCAAAAGTGTAATAACAAGGTCTTTTTTTCTGAGGCCTACTACATTTATATTTTGGTTTTTAAATATGTATGAGAGGTTTATATTAAAAATTTTGTAATTGTTGATTCTTTTATTTTTAATTAAACATTTCAATGAGTACATTTCCCCCACATTCATAAGCCATCATATGAATGTCCTCAAATTTTCCAGAGGAGAATTAAACAACTATATTTGGGTCGAGATAGAACATGGAATGGAAAGTCTCAGCCCAAAAGGCATTTTTTTTCATCAAGTTATGAACATGGAATTATAATTGAAACCATTCTGTATACTTCACCATCAAATTCATGCTGAAAAAATGTTTTACTCATTTAAATGGTTGATACAGAGTGCACAGGATTTATTATACACCTCCACTGCACCACACAGGGCTGGAGGGAATGGCAGCTAAGCAAATGATGTGCTAAGAAAGATGTTAGGTGTGCGTAGGGGAGTTAAATGAATCCTGCCAATAAATCTAAGTTTTATAATAAGTGCCAATGTTTTCGAGATGGTTTATTGCTGAACAATGAAGTTCAGTTAGTGTTGTTATTGGGATTAAGTTTGATTATTAACTTGATTGGCTTGAGAAATGCCCAGATTAGTAAAGCACACTTTTGGTAAGTCTGTGTGGGTCATGGGCTGTGACTTTGGGGGCTATATCTGGCCTTTGGCTATGAAGTGAGCAACTTTGCTCCACCACAGCCTTCTGCTGAAATGTTCCTGTCATGGGGTCAGCTGACCACGGACTGAGACCCCTGAAACCGTGAACCAAAATAAGCCTCTCCTCCTTTAGGTTGCAGGTGTCAAGCATTTTGTCCCAGCCGCAGAAAGCCTGACCAATAGAGTTGTTCTCCAGAGTTGACAGCTCAAAACAATATCTCCCCTGTGGTTGCCATATTTCTTTGGACAAATGTTACATTATCTTTTGTGATTTACATTAACTTTTAGACTAATTATAAATAAGAACAAAAATAAGCTCAAAAATTTGGCTATAATATGGGACTTATATACATGAAACAGCTTAATAGGAAAGGAGATATTGTGTTTAGAAGATTGGCAAGAAGAAATTTTAATTAGAATACACAGGATAGATACTGAGAATCATGGGATATCACTCACAGACACACAGTGATGGAAATTTTTCAAATTCAAAACCAGGGTGTATGTGCTAACAAAGAGACACTGTGTCTTCTCTGCCACCCAGGGGCAAATCCTTTGGCTTGCCCTTGGGAGTTCTCACGTCAGTTCTCTTCAGATACTCAGTGAACCTCTTCTCGGCTTCTTAACATTTTTGGTGATGACTTAAATGAGCAGGAAATGACCAAAAGTCAGGCAGTGAAAAGATTAAAATACACACATGCACTGGAATAGAATGTTGGCTTAGAAAGATCTTCAAATAATTTTTTAAAACCAAATTGGCTCAGTTTTCAGCAAATATAAACTGAAGCACTTAAACACCAAGATGTGCATTGTCCGTATGGCTAGTTAACAGCTGGTCTGGTGTCACCCTCCAGGATTTTGAGAGGTCACTTTTGTTCTTCCTTGCTGCAGAACTTTGTATGAGAATACTCAAATGTAGTCAATAACAAAATAGGTTAGCATTGAGTTTGGATTTGATTAATCAACATTTAGACTGTGGAAACTATGAAATAGAAGACAATAAGCTGCAGTATAGACTTTGCACAAATACTCAAATATTTTTCTGTAAAATAAGATTAAAAGCTTTAGCTGCATTTCAGTTTTGGTCTTTCAGAAGTTTCAGAAGATCCTCCACATTTGGATAAAGTCTTTTCTTTTTAAATTTTATTTTAAAGATAATAAAACCCAGCAAAACAGAATAAATCCAATCAAAACACAGCAGTGAAATTGGTATGGAACATCGAAGCAGGATAATAGGAAAACAACAATGGTTACTATAGTATATCTTGTTGTCTTCACAGTAGTTTTCCATTCCATCAGATAGAGCAAAATTAGACCAAAACAAAACAGAATAAAGCCAATCAAAACAGTATACCGAGTAAAGCAAAAAAAAAAATTATTAACAAAACAAAGCAGTGAGAATACTATTAGACTTCAAAAACAAGATAGGAAAAATTCCCCATATTTGCCATATTGCATACTGTTATCCTCCCTATAGATGCTCAGACTGCCGGCCCCAGGCCTGTAAATTCAACCGAACACTACAAGGCCTCAGTTGCTTTTTGTCCCTCAGTTGCTATCAACTCAGGTTGAGCTCCAAACCAGCTGGTGGCTCATGGAGTGAGGGGGTTTGGTGATTCTTAACCTGCATGACAGTAGGTTCATGGTAGGGGCTGACTTTTGTTCCTCTTCCTGGGCCCCACATGGTCTGTGTGGCTTACCAGAAAGGCAGGCTAGTTGGCTTGCTGATCGGCTCCTCCCAGTCCCAGCATGGTTGATTCTCGGGAGTCGCTATCTGACTTTTTTCTTCCTGGGTCCTGTATGACCTGCTGGATAAAGTCTTTTAGAAGACCCAATAGATGTGTCCCCCTCTCTGTATGCCTCTGCACCATCAGCTGGTCATATGATCTCCCAGGTTCCATGAATTCAGTACTTGGCTCAAGCATGCTGATTCTTTACACACCCAGGAAGTGTCCATGAGTGTGACCCTCGTAGACGGCACCCTCAGTTTTCCTCCACTTCCATTCTATCTACCTCCAACTTTAACCGCTCTCTTCTCATCCAGAGTCCCCTTGCTCTTAATATCTCATCACAAGTACCCTTTTACTTTCTCCACGCAGCTTCTTTCCCTTCCAGGCTTTTTGGCCTTTGCCATACTTATATTTACAACCTGGCTCCCTCAATTTCTCCATCCCTCCTGTGACTACTGTTCTGACTTCTCTTTCTTCTCTGGAAGAGCCCATGGTCCATAGTAGCACAGTCCTGCACATATCCATGACTCCTCTACCCTGTTTCCCTTTGCCACATCTAATCTACAAATCTTCCCACTCTGATGACATCAGCTACCTTTTCCCCACATTTTTTGGTATAATCCCAAGTTGAAGGTGAGTGATGTTATGAATCAAAATCCCCAACTCCAGCATTGTCTCCAGCATTGTCATCCAGAGGCAAATCCTTGTGTTCTGTCCTTGTGACATCTCCGATCAACTCCCTTCTGACACTCAGTGGACACCTTCCCCACTTCTTAGATTTTCTCAGTAGGGACTCTGGTGAACTCCTGATGTTAGTTATCTCAATGACTTTTTCTTGTCTGACCTAGTTGTACAGGCAAAAAATCTGTAATTTTTCAATGTTCTTTGTAGCAGAGGTGGACAAGGGATAAGATTTTTTTCCAGTTAGATGAAAGCTGAAGTCTTTATTACAGGTACATGTAGAAACATAAATGCAAGTGCACAGATTACATTAAAGTTACTGTATGTAGAGGTCCTAGTGCTTTTGGTTTTTACCCAATGGACTGTCTGACCTTTATATCTTTTAGGGTTCATGCACCCAGTTTTGGCTATGACTGTGACTGTCTAGACAGGGCAAGTAGGACACCTGATGTCTGTCTGAGTGTACTCTAAGGAAACAGCTTAGTTTAAATAAGGTGAATAGTTTGTACCCTGCCCACATCCTCATTCATCAAGGAAGTACTTTCTGCCTTTGTGTTGCTTCACTGTGTACCCCTTTCATGGGTTTCTGCTCTTGTGTCAGAGGCAGAGTGCTAGATGGGAGAGAATCGATGAGGCTTTGTTGTATCAGATCACGGGTCTGCTATTGGCTGACCATGGGGTTCTATGAGGTTTTGCAAGTTACCTGCCATCTTCTTTGGTTTTCTGGATAAAGAGGGATTTGATCTAGAAGTGTCAGGATTGAGTACTCACAAAGTGCACGACTTCCCAGACCACTGTGTGACCAGATCTATTCAGATCTTCACGTCTATTAAGAGAAATTAATGCATACAAGAAGGGTCAAGATCAATTCTTGGAGTCGCAGCACTCTGGGAGGCTGAGGCAGGAGGCTCAAGAGTCTCAGCCCAGCCTAAGCAACTTAGTGAGACCTTGCCTCAAAAGAAAAAATAAAAACAAGACTCAAAAAAATAAAAGTTGGAGATACAGCTCAAGGTTCGGTCCCCAGTACTGGAAAAAAAAAAAAGCACTCCTTGCTTGGAGAGGAGGTAGTACTGGCTCTATGAGACTTCCTAAAAGATACGAGCTGGAGATTGTCTAAAGTGGAGCTCCTGTGTCATGCACCAAATCATTGCTGAGACCCTTCAGAAATGAAGACCTAGAGGCCCTGGGAAAACTATAATTTTATGGATAATAGTGCAGAAATATTATTGGAAGACAAAAATACATAATCTGACGGTAATACACTGGGGAGAATGTGGCCAAGGCCGTGTGTTCCGATTCTGCTTGTCCCTGAGGCACAGGGCGAGGTCCTTCAGGAGAGAGAGTCTTAGAGCCTACGTTCACAGAGGAAGGCAAAGAAGACTTTCATGATCTGCTGCAGGAGAAATTCAGAGAGACCTTCCTGCTTTTGTGGTTTTCTCTATTTCCTCCAACTCACAATAAGTTCCCACTGTGGTGTGGTGCTACGTTTTGGGGTATTGTTTTCTGAGCCCTAATATTAGACAGCAGGGTGGTGATAAGGAGAAATGTATGAGTGAGGGTTGTGATGGTGGCAGCATCTGGATTCAGTTTAAGAATGAGAATAATGAGGTTCAGATCTGCAAGACAATGATTTGGGAGTTGGAAGTCACTCAAGGCATAGGAAGCAGGAAAGGAATAGCAGCCTAGAGAGTCTATTAACCATGGCTTTCAGTGGGATGGAAAACTAGAGATCAGCAATGATGACTGATGTAAGACACAAGCCCGCCTTTGGGGAGAATTTTTAGAAGGGTAGATTAAAAGGCCTATCGGATGGAAGCACACTAATCGCTAAGGAAGCTGGGCTACCTCCAGTCAGGTTTTCAGTAGTTATAAGTCTAATAGAGGATGTAAGACAACAATAAGGATAATTGTCTTAAAAAGTGTGCAAAGTGCTGTAGACCATCAAAGACCACATGGAAGGGAAATGATATTGAAGAAGTGCACACTGTGCAGGAAAAGCGTGCTAGTTATTTAAAAAAAATGTACAGGAAGCAGGAGTCATGAGATAGCCGAATCCAGAGTCAGGCGATAAGTCTAAGCTCACTGTTTAATCATAATGCACTTTGCTGGGTGGGGGAGGGGACCTACTTCAATAGCCTGACCTTGGGATCCATAGTAATTGAACTAAGGATGCTAATAGCTGCTTAATCTCAGAGTGACAGTGAGCACTCAGCACCCCAAAAAGTTGGAAAACCTGATCAATTATTTATAACAAATAAATGTGTAAGCAAGTGTTCAGTAAATTTTAAGTGTTTCAGAAAAAAATCTAACCAGCCTTGTTTCATCAGTGTTACCAGGTGATAATAAGGCGGCCTATTTCCTGCAAACAGCCAGACAGCCCTTCCACATTGATTTACTCATAGAAAATGAAATCTAGTTACCAGAGTAACTGAATCAATTTTGCAGTAAGACTTTTCTTAAATAACTTATTTGAAATACAATTTGTAAAATATCAGTTGGCATTCAATTGATATTTACATTAACAGATGTATCAAACCCAGCTTGATTTAGTATAAATATTGCAAAGATTTTGGATGTTCATCAAAGAGCAAGGAAGATTTTATAATCAGGTATTATTAGAATTATGAAAACCAAAGAAATCCGTGAATGTTTTAATGAGAAATTATGCTCATTTCTGTAGACCGAGATTTCTTTTACAAGTTTAGTAATCTTGGCAGCTTTAGCTGATGATGATTTTGGGGAGTGGTGTTTTTCTATCTAGTATGAACAAATACAGTGTATGTAATCTCTACCTCTTTCTTTTTCCAGAGTTAAGGCTTCTGTGTAAAGTGAGAAGCCAACTCTTTCTGTGGACTCCACTTAAAACTTGTAAATTTCATGATTATCAGATAAATGGGCCAGAAACTATTCCAGATTCAAAGAGGAAATCAATGACACATTTCCTTTTCTTGCCTTTTTCTCATAGAGAGGCTATTCTATCAAATGACACATTTCCTTTTCTTGCCTTTTTCTCATAGAGAGGCTATTCTGGAATGGCCCAAATCATCTATGCTTGAAATTTCTTGAAAGTGGAAGGGCCAGGAATCTTGTGGGGCTATTTAATGGGGTATTCACATGATTTTTTATGAATATATCTTAGTGCACATTAGGCTTTTGTCAATATCTAGATTTCCCCTGGGTTCAAATCACTATGTTGTCATGGATATAATAAATCAGGATATACAGTTTTCTTAGCATCATTTGCTGTATGAGGTCCAGGTGAATAAAGATTCTTGTGAGCCTCCTGTACCAGACTACAAGAGAGGAGATTTACTTCCGAGTTAAGGTAGCAAATGTATCCCATCACCCTCTGCCTGTAAGTCATGTGAATTACTTTTGCTTCTGTCATTGGTGTTGTGGCTTGAATATAGTTTCTCACCTCCAAAAACTTATTTGAACTTTGGTTGCCATTGCAGTGATGGTGGGAGTTGGGATATCACTTTATAGAGCTTACATTTTTATTTTTAATCAACATGTATTAATCGTACATATGAAGGGTGTTCAGTGTGATATTTCTGGACTTGCTTGCAGGGTGCAGGGATCAAATGCAACCACTGTTTTTCTCCAGGCCCATCCCCCACATTCCAGTTCTCTGGGCATCACTCTCTGGCTTTCCAGTTCTTCATTTCATTTCCAGAGGAGGAGTTTTAGGGGGTGTTTGGTCACTAAGCACCCACCCTTATGAGGAGAGCGGTGCTGTCTTGTGGGAGTGAGTTCTTGCTGTTGTGGGACTGCATTAGTTGCAGTGAGAATTACTGTTATAAAGCCAAGCTGTCCTTTGCATTTGCTCAGCTCTTTCCTGTGTCCTCACTTGCTGGTCTTCTTTCCTGCCACATTAAGACACAGTGCAAAACTTTCACAAGAAGCTTAGCAGATGCAAAAGCCATATTCTTTAACTCAGCCCAGAGCCAAAATAAATCTCCTTTCTTCATCAATCACTCAGCATCAGGTATTTCGTTATAACGACAGAAAATAATCTGAGATGGGTATCATGAAGAAAGAGTTTGTCAATGTAATAAACGTGTACCAGTGGCCAGCATCTGCATTAATTTATTCTAGTAATGACACCCACCAGGTTTGGCAGCTTCAATTGTGGGTGTCACCTGCTTAGTGTCTGCTAAACTACTGCCATGCTACTTAACCCATCTGGGTTCCGCAGAGATGGGCTTGGTAAATGTGGCGGAATGTGACAGAGATCCCCAGCGTGGCAACTGTCAAGTCTTTCTTGGTGGTGCTGATATCTGCAGTCCTCCCAGATCTACTGCTTCTAGGTGTAGTGATGGAGCAGTTCACAGGCTTTATTTTCCCTCCTTCCAACTATTATTTCACAAGTTAGGAATCCATTCAGGGTTCTTTTGGGTGCTAAGTATGTCCATCCCAATTACACAAAGAAAAACAGAGGCGATACTCATATTGCAGGGCAAGGGGGAGGGACCAGGTTGTGGGTCTTCTGATCATGTACAGCAGATCTAAACCAAACAATTTATCATTTGGCTCCCGCGTGCTCCCTTCTGACAGAAGTGTTATCGTCTGCCACTTTGTCTCTTTCCTTCTTTTGCTGCTTATGCTTTGGATGTCATCTGTCTTAGTCACTTTTCTCTCATTGCTGAGACAAAATACTCGACA
>RJWT010048152.1:0-11194 GCA_004365215.1 Cuniculus paca | reverse complement strand
TTTTTTGTTGCTAGTATATGAACATAAAACTGATCATAAAATCCTAACCTCATATTAAAGGATACAATAATCCCCTAACATTAGTTAACTATGGGACTTTTTCACAAAATAGTTTTTTAAAGTTTGTAAAATTAATATTCTATATAGCACAGTACAAAACTATTTCTAAGGTATGTTTCCTTCAATAAATAACTGCTTATAATTTATGATACATTCATGTTCTCAGTGTCCCATAAATTAAGAAATCTAAATTTTAACATAGTAATTACAGTATATTTTAATATGCTGCTCATAGAAAATTAGGAAAGAATACTCAAGTATATATGCCATGAATATAAAAGAGGTTAATTATCATACTTACATAAATATAAAAAGAATTAAATAAATATCACCTTCATAAATCAAGTAGCACTGCTTGGCTGAGGCAGGACAAAAATGCAAGGCACTGGCCCTGGGTGTGAGCAGGACCAATCCTCCTCACCTTATACAGGATTCTCTGGCTCAGTTCTCTTCAAGAATTCAAAACCCTCCTAATTGCTTCACCCTCAGACTGCTCCTCCTCCAATGAAACAGCCATGAATCTGATATTGCATACATTGTGGTTGATCAGATGATTTCACTAAAACTGAAAAGACTGATGCCTAACTTTTATCAGGATTGAACCATTTAAATCTTGATGTAGAATTAAACACCTGTTCACTCATGACAAAAACTTCATTAGCAAGCAGACAGGGGATTAGAGTGATGCAAGGAGACACAGAGGCTCTTAAATCCTATCAGGAGTCTGCTAGCTCTAGAAGTCTAATTGAGGCTATTTAGTGGGTGGAGGGACTGTGGCCTAGTTCTTTATTCTCCAGGCACATCACTGTTTTCCTATACCTGTGACACAAGGGACTTTGTTTCCTTAAGGATGAGACAAGGCATTTTATCTCTAGTTCCTACTATACGACATTAAGCCTACTTTGCTCAAGTAGAAGTCCTCGCTGAAGTACAATACTCCTATTCTGCCTCCAGAGAGATTATATATATATGTATATATATATATATACATATATATATATGCTTTTGCTACTGCTTATTTTCCAACTCTAACTCTTAGGAAGACCTCACTTCCTTCCAGTAGGTCTCACAACCTCCCAAATAGCATCACAGGCTGCCGACCAAGGCTTTGGCTTATATATCTCTGGGGGACATTTTCCACCTAAGCCAACATAGGCATTAAACATATATCAGGAAAGATAAAAACTGATGGAAAATATTTTTCTATCTAAAGAATGTGAGTGCCAAAGAAAATTAACTTGAGCGGTACTTTTTGTATCATCTTTTATTTGGTTGTACTGAGTTCATGAGTAACGGATTTTTTAATAAATCAACCGAGCTACATGAGCATAAGATAATACTTTCTTTTAAGGGTCAAGATAAGAAGAGTACTGAAGACTAAGTTGTTCAAGTGAATAGCCATAGTTTGGTCTATGCTTACACTCTGAAACTTGTGTAATACAAACTTTTGAAATTGTAGTCTGATGATGAATTTTAAACTTTGTTTTGCTTTCCAGTATTTTTGTTTGTCTTTGTTGTTGTGCTTATTGTTTTCTTTGTTTAGCCTTAATACATCTAAAAAACACAGCACTCTCTAAGGATGTTGTTAGGGAAATGGCATCTTGAAAACAATAGGGTAAGAGATTACAGTGAAGAATTCTGCAACTGAAGCAACTTCTCAGGTCATTCTGACATGTTTTTGCAACACCACGATTATTACCCCACTCCCACTAAGAATGTGGAGATAAATTTTTTTAAAAAATTAAAAAGGCATGAAAAACACTGTTTACAGTGTTCTATACAATATACAATTAAGCGCCCAACCCAAATCAAAGTAAGCCACACAATGATGCCTGGAAGTAAAGATAATTATGATAAGCTGATAATTAAAGTGGGCAGCACTGGAGAAACAGTGCTATGGCTTCCTGGTGCTATCTGGAATACTTCCCAAGTCAAATTTGGCAGTGAAAGACCATGTCTTTGAGAACCAGTCTTGTAACCAAGTATTTCCAGAACTTTTCCTTTTTTAAATTTTAAATTAACTTACTCTATTCTTGGCTTTCTCTTTCTGATCCCACTGCCACTTACAAAGTTCATCCAGGAAACAACTCATGAGATACCATAGCCAAGGTCAGAACCAACTGTACTGAGATGGGCATATCAAAGAAGAGTAGAGAAGGGTCCCAGCTTCCTGCTTTTAGAAATATACCAACTTCTGTGGAATTCTCTGCTTCCCTTCGACAAGTTCTTAGAAAGTACAGAAACACCTGAACTGGTCAGTGAATCTTAATGTCTTTCTTTCCATGTTGAGGGCCAGACAGTGAATGCTACATTATAAAAAGCTTCCTCCCTTTATGTGACTTTTTTCTCAAGAAATCTCTTCAAGCTGTTCTCTCTAAGCCCCCTCCACACTTACACATTCGTCCTCTCCATGTTAGGAATCGCTCATTTGCTTCAGCTACATTTCTGGCTCTTCATTCCTCCCTATGAAGTGATGGTATAGACTGGGTAGGGCTCTCAATAAGACTGCACAGCAGAATATTTTTAAATTCAAGCCCAACAGGGCAACTTAATAACTTTAAACCCTGTCTCAAAAGGGAAAAAAAAATCCAGGCATGGTGGTGCAAACTTATAATCCTACCATCCTGTGAAGCTAAGGCAGGAGGATCATAAACTGGAGCCCAGCACAGGCAACTTACCCAATTAGGGAGATTCTATCTCAAAAAAGAGTTGGAGATGTAGTTCAGTGAAAAGCCCCTAGGTTCAATCCTCAGTGCCACTATGAATGAATGAATGAATGACTGCAAGCTATGGTTGTAGCTTATTGTGAAGGCACTGAGTTCAATTCCAGGACAACACAGACACAGACACAGACACACATGCACACACACACACACACACAGAGTGTATATGAAAGTGCAAAGCACAGTGCACAAAAAATACTTAATATTTTCTCATACTCTGATTTTAACATACGCCCTTTATGTAATAGCTTTACTAGGATGGGCTTGTGCAAAAGAAAGTAAGATATACAATCTGAGTTGGTGAAGTAATCTTAAACTAGGATGACAGAACAGACACTGTTATTAATACATGTGCACTTAGGAGAAATGCAATGCTGTTCACAATACTATGGAATACTGAACTTCAGAGACACAGAGACAGCCTCTGGTCTGAGCATTTAGAAAGAACTGAACCAAGCTCATAGCTGTCATTATCCAAAACGCAACAGCCATCTTCACAGATCAGGGGAGTTGGTCTGCTCCAGTCACACTGAACTTTATGGTCACACAAAAGTAGTAATGATTTTTTTGGCTGGGGATTTAGCTCAGCGGTTCAGGCGCTTACGTGGTAAGCACGAGGTTGTGAGTTCGATGCCCGGTACCAAAAGCAAAAAACAACAACAAAAAAAACCTAACAAAAGTAGTAATGATTTTTGCTTTCATTTTCCCTGAGAAGCAAACACAGTAAAGGCAACTTGACCACTCTTCAAATTCTACAGCTGTTTTCATAGTAAAATGCCTTCACGTAACCTGATGGTGTATTTTATTTTATTAGAAAATAAGCAAGCCCTATTGATTATTCAAATGATGACAATCACATTTTAAACACAACAGGCATCTTTGTTCATCTGACAACCTGCTTGGGAAAAACCCTTTCCAAAAAATTATAAAGCAAAACCTACCTAAATCCAGGTCAGACGAATAAGGTAAACATGATCAACAGGACACACCTACACCATGAATGCACCATTGTGAGTCTGAAGAATGCTCCGGGGCAAAAAGGAAAACCTAGTTATGAAACTAAATCACACACTTGGCAATAACAGAAGCTACTGTTAGGGAGGAACCTGGGGACCATGTTGATGGGAATATGATGGCAGGAGGCTTTCCACTGGGGTCCATGGTTAAAAAAACAAACCCTAAAAAGAAACGCACATACTTCATTTTTTCATATGCACAATTTTTGCAAGTTTCCAACTCAAGAAAGAATATTTCCTTTGCCACCTTACATCAAATAAGTAATATCCTGTTTTCTACTGTGAAATTAGTAAACTTTTTCATTTGAGTTTTGTATAACATGAGAACCTCAGAACTCCTAAGACATAACAACTCTGCCCAAACCACTGCATGCAAGAGAAAACCAAACCCAGCATGACTTTGAGCAATAAAGGGCCGTGTCCCTAGGATGACTCCAGGCTTCCATAAAATGCTGCCTGAGAAAGCTCAAAGCTGCCAGGACAATTTGCTATTTGTTCCAGGCAACACCCATTGATAATCCCCTGACCTCCCTTTCTTAGAGCTTTTACTACAAAGATCACACAATTGTAAATACTTTCTCTGTCCCTTTGAGATGTAAACTCTCCAATGTCTTTCTCAAAGATCTGAAAGCCATTCCTATGAAATGTAATCATCAGGAAAGACAGGGCATCACTCTCCTAGCCCCCATGGGAAAAAGAGAATCCTAATTTCTTTAGCTACCAGCTGCCCTACAGGGCTGGCCTAATCATATTTACCCTAACCAAGCATTTATAATTTTCCAATTGAGGACTTCCCTCTCCCCATCTGTACTCCATTCTTCCTTTAAAATGTCCAGTCGCCTCTCTACAGAAAGGAATGGACATTGGCTCTTTCACCCACTGTCAGATAATTACTGAATATAATCTGTTTTCACTGCTTTAACTGATGTCTCTCTTTTGATAGTAGTTACTATACCTCTAATTTGTATCAAAATGTCCAATGATTAATTTTTAAAATCAAGATTAGCACTAGAACACAAAATTTTCCTAATAATGCACATTAGAGTAAAAGAAAAATAATACTTAATGCCCTTAATTTTTAAAATAATTCTATAAACATACATACAAATATGTATGTGCTCTTTAGTACAATTCTAAGTTTTAACTCTGTAGCATGAGTTTTCCCTCGGAAAAAAAAATGTTAATCCTATAAAAGCAAACTAAACTCATATTTATTACCTCTAATAAAATTTTCTTGCATTTCCATATTGAACTTGTGTATCTTCTAATCGTATGCCCAAACCATAAATTAACTTTAAAAACAAAAGTCAGTAAAGAGTTTTCACTCACTTGGTGAAATATTTTTGCACTGACTAGAGAACATTGTGGCTGATTCATTGATGCTGTTTTTGGTTTACAGATTTTGTGATTCTCATAGAGCTACATTTTCCACTCACGTGCTCCAGAGCCATTATCATGAAATGTATAAACTTTGAGAAGGAGTGGCTTTCTTACTATGAACATTAGGGTTTTTCTACAAATATATGAATTTGTTACATCTCACATGAGCTCTTGTGCAAAATGAAATCTGGTTAAACTTGCATATTCACTAGGTAACTTGCTTATCAGCATTTTAAGGATTCAAATTCATGCTGCAGCATAACGAGAAACTTTTAAATATTAAGGATCTTGGGAAAATATTCTCTTACAATAGAAATTAGGATGTGAATCTGCTAAACTCTGAGCTACACAGTATTTCAAAGAATAGTTCTTCTAGGCTGTGAGTTGAGAGGTGGAGTGCTTGTTTAGCATGTGTGAGGCCCAGAGTTTGGCCCCAGCATTAAAAAAACAAACAAAAAAAATAAAGCTTCTTCTAAATTAAGAGCAGGGGCTAAAAGAATAATAAAATATTATTATCTAATCATCATAATAATAGCTATATTTATAATGAGCATTTTTGAATATTCTATATTTGAACCAAATAAATATTTTCTTCATGGTATCCACATTTTCCCACAAATTCAAATCACCTAAGAACTTCCACTGTTACTGGACACACAGAAATCCAAATAAAAATGTAAGTTATTTCCTAATTTGATTCCTAAATAGCATATTAAGCTGCAGCAGTTATATGTCTTAAGATATTTTAAAAAGTTAATTAGAATTTACTTCCAAAAGAGACAAAAGTAAAATTACAAAGCTTTTTACAAAATGTAAGTATATATTTAAATGACGCGTATGGTGAAAGATTCATAAATTGGCATATCATCAATTCCCTTAAGCAATGATGCGAAGCTACCAGGCAGTGCATGTTGACACGGTGTGCAGTGACAGAGCATGCAGAAACCTGAAACAGAAGCATCTTGCACACAGATATCAAAAAGTGTTATTGCTCAACAGTTCACCACAAAAAATGTTATCGCTGCAATCTTTTAATACAAAGGCATTGTATTTTTGTTCATTTATGAGCTTTTTAAAGCTAAGCCTTTTCCTCATATTTTTGAGCTGTCTAAAAGTACAGATGAATAATTATAATGCACACTTAGAAAAATTAAGAAATCAAATTGGTTGTAAAGTAAATAAAGTAATAATCATTTACCATGTAAGTTCAAAGGAGAGATAACGGAAACACATACGCTTCACCCTGACAGTATAAATTTAATAAAATACAGCATTTGAAGTTTCTAACAATTTGTTGTACTTAAGTTGAAATAAAAATATCAGCAAGGTGATTCTATATGTATCACTTTTGAGTTCTTAAAAATTTTGTCAGTGCCTTCTCAAGGTTTCTATGTAGGCAATACTATTAGCAGATAATGACAGATTTGTTTCTTACTTTCTGACCCTTTTATCTTTCGTTTTTCTCTTATCTTACTGTGCTAGTTAGGGCAACCAATGCACAGTTTACCAGAACTGAGGACTGTAACCATACTCTTCACTTTAAAGATAATGCCCTGACACATTAACTTTGATGCCTGCCTTTTACAATTATGTTGGTACATAATGTCCTCAATTTGAAAATTTTAAATCTACCTTCAGTTTACTTTAAATCTTATCATAATTGGGTGCTGAATTTCATCAGACATCTTTTCTCCATCCATTGAAACGATATCATTATCTATTTGCTTTAATTCCAAACTATGAGAAATCATTAGAGTTGAATTTTTAAATGAAAAGGCAGGCAGCTCACAAGTTGGAGCATAGCCTGAACAATTTGGCGACTTAGCAAAACCATCTCAAAACCAGAAAAAGTTAAATAGGGTTGAGGGTGTAGCTCATTGTAAAGACCCTGGGTTGAGTGTCCAGTATGATCAAAAGCAAACAAACAAAAAAGTAAACTATGTCTGAATCTTTGGGACAAACCAATTTGCACTCATGTTCATGAAACATTTTGTTTCTACAGTCTGGACTTCTTTACCACTATATTAATTCAATCCATAACAACACAGAAAAGGGTTTCACTGCTATCCTGTTAACATTTTACACACTTTCAGAAAAACAATAGACTTAGTATAAACAAACAGAAAAAGCAGTACTTTAAATAAGAAAGGTGGGTATACCACTCCCATCTGTGACAGTCATGTAATACTTGCAAGTATCAGCTCATTTTTTAACTTTATATATTACTCAATCAACAAATTGTTATTGAGGGCCTACCACATACCAGTCTCTATTTCTACATTCTAGAAATCAAAAGGTGAACCAGACTAAGACAAAACAAGAACTGCCTGCCTGCTCAGGGTTTAAATTCTAGATGAAGGAGACAGATAATAAGCATAAACGAGCTGGTCCCAGTCATATTTTACCACTCAATACAGAGTTTGCAAACAAAAACACAATTTTGCCAAAGGCTTCTGTTTGTGAACAAAAGGGTTTGTGAACCAAGGTACCACTGTATACAATTTACAGTTCATTTCACAAATGGTTAAAAATAACTGTAGTTGGCAGCATTTCAAGAATAATTTGATTAACTATGCTTTAAATTCCATGAAAATCTGATCCTCTGTAATCCTGTAACAAATAATTAAACAAGCACCCAAATTTTATTTCATTTGGACACAAATGTTTAGTGTTACTTGTTTAGTAGAATGGAGAGCTGGTCCAAACAATAAATAATGTAGAATTGCACAGGTGTGTCCCACATCTGTCACCCATCTTACAGAGTATGGTGGTATGCTTTAATCTAGGTGTCCCCTCAAAGCCTCACGTGCCCACAGGTGGGGCATCTGGGAGTCACTGCATCATGCAGGCAGTGATACTGGATCATGGATGTATGTCCGTGAATTAGCCCACTGATTGGTTTAGCATAGTTTTGGGTGTGAGTGATGGATTTAATGAAGAAGGAAGAGCCACTCTGGGTTTGGGTGGCACCAATCTATGAGCTTTCAGCCTAGATGAAATAAAAAGAAGAAGGAAAGCTCACTTTCCTGCTACATCCCATGCCCCTCTGTGATATCACCCTGCTTTGGAGCCAGCCTGCCTTGGAATGAAGCCTCTATATAAAGTGTAAGCTAAAATAAATTTTCCTCCTACTAAATAGCGGGTGTCAGGTATTCTGTCTCAGCAATGAGAAAATGACTTAGACAAATGGAAACACAATTTTTTTTGAGGAATGCACTCTACCTTTATTCTCATCCATATAGTTGGCTGATCTGGTTCGAGGTATGGATAAGTTACCAAGGAATAGTTAAAAGAAAAAAACCTATACATGGGCTGCAGTGATTGAGTCAGAAAATAAAGATACGTTTAATAAGCATGCCTAAGAAAACAGAACAGGAATTGTCAGTGCAAATATTGACATAGAGGCTTAAGAGCCTTATAGAATATAAACTGGGAGCAGCAAATCACTATTTGATACTATTTAGAAAATATCTGAGAATAGCCAGGTATGGTGGTACATGCCTATAACCCCAGTACTCAGGAGGATGAGGCAGGAGGATCTTTGTGAGTTCAAGACCAGCCTGGGCTACAAAGTGAGCTCAAGGCCAGCCTGAACTGCATAACGAGACCCTGTCTCAAAAAAGACAAAAAAAAAATCTGAGAATGAAGAACCAAGATATCTGGCATGGGTAGAGGTAAAGAAATGAAAGAGAAAAGAGAAGAAGAAAGGCAACTATACTTTTAATATTTCAGTCCAATATCTATCACTGAAATCGAGGATGTTTTCATCATATTATTAAATCAATTTGCTTTGTGTTTCTCATATTTGCAACTGAAAAGTTCCAGCTAATAAGTTAGTTCAGCAATGAAGTCAACTGGCTTAAAAATCCAGACTGCCTTGACATACCACAAATAAATTTAGCTAAAACTAAATTAAACACTGAATCTTTAAAAAACAGGTTTTGAATCATTGCAAAACTGTTTAGGAAGCATAACACAGAAAGTTTATATTCTCTTAAAGCTAAACATTTATACATACTCATTGCCAATTACAGAAATAAAAAACTATACACAAAATTTCAAGGTAACTATCTAAAACTTTAGAAATGAATTTAAAATTCAGTTATTTCACAAACTGTGGCCAATGTTTATTTCCTCTAGCTAAAAACTATCAGTTTAGCTGGGTATGGTGGCACACATCTGTGATCTCAGCCCTCCAGGAGGTTAAGGCAGGATGATGACAAGTTCAAGCCCTACCTGTACAGTTTAGAGACTGAAGGAGACCCATCCCAAAATAAAAAATAAAAATGAATGGGGATTGTGACAGTTAACTGTGGTATCAACTTGAACAAAAAACGCCTAGCAGATTGGTTGAGCACAGTTCTGAGTGTCTGGATGACTGACCTAACTGAAGAAGGACACCCTAATTGTGGGTGGCACCAACCAAAAGACTGGTAGCCTGGATGCAATAAAAAGGCAAAAAAAAAAAAAAAAGAAGAAAGTCACACTTCTGCTTCTTCAGAGAGCCCGCAGTCTTCACTATCAACTTCTTCTTCACTATTACCTGACTTCTTTCTCCAGGCTTCCAGTCCAGACTCCTCAGCCTTGTAGCACAGAACCCTTAAATTCTTTATATGGACACTCTCATATGGGACTCTGCAGTGAGTTTCAGACCTTTGATTTTTGCCCAGATCCTTCGTCTTTCCAGGTCCTAGACAGCCCTTTTGCATTCTTCTATCTCTGACTCTGCAGGCAGCCATCGTCTCTAGTGAGCATTAGCTGATGCAGGGATGTAGCTCAGTGCAAAAGTCCTGGGTTCAATCCCCAGTACCAATCCCAAGTACCACCAAAATAAAACAAAATAAAAACTACCAATCTATTTACCTAGGTTGTAACTTTCAATTTATAAACATTAGTCTGTATTTTCCTTTTGATAATAATTTTTTTAGTTAATTTAGTACTTTGATCAAATACTTTTATATACTCATTCCACCTAAACTATAATAACCATCAGAAAAATATGACGTTTGCATCACGACAAAGGTTATCCTCAATCAAATTAATATTTAAACAGTACAAGTCAATGGAAACTTTGAAAGAGTAAGGAGTTACATATGATAGCTAAATGAAAACTGAAATTCCACATAGGTGATGAGGCAACTGTAGAATTTTAAAATGTCCATCATAGTTTTGCAATTAAAGTAAAAAAGATCATAGAAAAATTATTTCTCATACCTTATTAAAATCAGAGAATCCATAACAGGGAAATTAAATTTAGAAATGTATGTCTTTCCTAAAAGTTTTTTTTAACAACCTTACTGATTCTTTTTCTTTACCATTCATTTTAGTGAGGAAATTCATAACTCACAAAGGTCTAGAATAGTACCACTTTACTATTTCATCTCAGCCTGTATGCTTTCCTATGAAGTTCCCAAAATAGACTGCTTGAAAAAATGTGTAATCTTGAAGTCATACAGACCACGCAGGGCTCAGGAAGACAAAGAAAAGTCAGATAGCAACTCTGAGAATCAGCCATGCTGGGACTGGGAGGAGCCAATCAATGACCCAACTAGCCAGCCTTTCTGGTAAGCCTTGCAGACCATGCGGGACCCAGGAATAGACAAGTCAGTGCCTCCTGTAAGCCTTTCGGCATGCAGGCTGAAAATCACCAAACCTTCTCACTCGATAAGCCACCAGCTGGTTTGCAGGTCAGCCTGAGCTTACAGCAACTGAGGTACAAAAAGCACCTGAAGGATTGTATTGTTCGGTTGAATTTACAGGCATGTGGCTGACAGTCTGAGCACGTATAGGAAGGATAACGGTATGCAATATGGTAAATATGGAGTTTTTTTTTCTGTCTTGTTTTTAAAGTCTAATAATGTTCTCACTGTTTTGTTTTATTCTTATTAATTTTTTTGTTTTTGCTTTACTCAATATTCTGTTTTGATTGGTTTTATTCTGTTTTCTTTTGGTCTGATTTTGCTGTAACTGATGGAATAGAAAACTACTGTGAAGATAACAAGATATGCTATAGTA
>RJWT010048151.1:0-11199 GCA_004365215.1 Cuniculus paca | reverse complement strand
ATTTATCCTTTTTATGGCAAAGTCTTACTTCATTATGTATAAATAACACATTCTCTTTATTGATTCCTCTTGCCTCAGTCTCTTAAGTAGCTGTTACTACAAGTGTAGCCTACCCTGTGCTTGGCACTTGGGATTTATTTTTAAACAAGTTGTCATCTGAACCCTATTACTTTTAGGGGTTAGGCTAGGTGCTGGAAATACAAAGATGAATAAGGATGCTCTTGCATTGTAGGATCTCGTTGACTAAGGGGAAGACATTAGTGAACTGCTAACTACAATTCAAGGTAATACAAGGAGGTTAGCACTGTAATGAGAATATGACTGACTTTAAAACTGTATAGGCTATGTGTTCTATAAAGTCCTTATTCAGTTATCTCCAGGTCTGGCTATCAAGGGAGTATTTGCTTTTATCTGAACCCCAAATCCTTCGTGTGTGCACACACATGTGTATGTGTGTGACTGTTAATCATAGTATGTCAACTTGACTGGGTTAGGAATTGTCCAGGAGATTGTGAAACACACTTCCAGGTATGTCTGGGTTGGTCATGGAGGTATGACTTTGGATATGATATATGGTGCTTGATCCATTCCTCTGGCTCTGTTGCCCTGCTCTGCTTTCCAGCAACAATGAACTAAGTAGCTTTGGTCTTTCACACCCTTCAGCCATGATACGTCTGCCTTAGACCATGAACTAAATCCCCTGAAACTGTAAGCCAAGTTAAACTTCTCCTCCTTTAAATTGTGGGTGTCAAGTAATGTGTCTAAGCAAAGAGAAAGCTAACTAACATACCTGTCTTCCCTAATGTTAACATCAAAACTAAGAAATTAACATTGGTATTACATTTCAGTTGTTTCCAATCTGTGACAGACCCTCATTCTTCCCTTATCTTTCAGGACCTTGATACATTTGAAGATACCTGGCCATATATTTTATAGACCATTTCTACTTTTCTCTAGTACACTGCAGTAAAAGATTTGGTGAAGAATGCTACAGGAAAGCGAGGTAACTTTTTCAGTTCACCATGTTGGGTGTAAAGGATATTAAACCTTCAGAAGTCCCAGCTGACCTGAAGTGTCACAAACTCATCTTACCCATTGTTAAGGGGTAACACCTGATCTATGACCACCAAAGAATTAATGTCATATCATACTGCTGCTGATACTAACCTTGGTCACTTGTTAAAGGTGATGTATGGGTTTTTCCACAGTACATTTTTGTTTTTTCTTTTATACTTAATAAATATTTTGAGAGGATCTCTGATGTTTTGACTGAAAAAAAAATTATCCAGACCTTTTTTCCCTGGAAACAGCTTTAGTGATGGCATGGTGTCATTTAACAAATGAAGCAACAGTATTATGGGCTGACAATGAGATCATGTTGGTATGAAAAACATCCTAGTATAACATCTTTGTATCTGTCTCCTATGTGAATATTCTAGTAAAGGCTTCAAACTCACTTTTTGCAGGCAGAAAAAAAGGATACAAGAGAAATGAGTGAAGGGTGTCTCTTGATGACTGGGCATTTCTGCAATGTGTGAAATAAACATTGAATGTCTTTAATTCATGATCACTGCATCATTTGAATTTAGCAAGACACATATCCCAGAAACTACCTCTATGATAGGTGGTAAAGGCAGTTATTTTAGGGGCCTCTTTAAGAAGGATGCTTATCCCATTTAAGCCAGAAATCCCACTTCTATGTCTTATAAAAATATTCAAAGGAGACCCAGTGTGGAATTGTTGTCTACTACGTAACTTCCCTATGATAGGTAATAAAAATGTTTAAGGAGAAATAGTAAAATAACTACTGAGTTACACTGAGTAAGAATATAAAACTTTGGTTCACAAATCTTGCTAATATTGCCAAACCTATTTATGTCAAATATCCCTATTTGAGAACAATTTTGAAAGCCTATAGAAAACAGCAGTGGTTATCCCTTGGGAACTGTTATAGACTCATTTACTTTTTCATTTAGCTTTCTGTGCCATTAAGTTTTATTTATTTATAATACACATTTTCAGCGAGTACTTTTGAACTGAAAATAAATCAGACAAACAAATTAAAAACAAGCAAACAAACCCTATTTTACATAAAAACTAAGGCCTTGCCATAAAGTGAAATGAAGGAGGACCATTATTAAATTCAACTCAAACAAAGAAAAAGAGAAAGAAAACCTTAGTTACTGAAAAATAACCAAAAGGCAACGTTAAAAGAAAACTAAGAAAACTATTCTACAACAAAAGTTTGAAAAGGGCATTCTTAGCCACTTAGAGGGGCTGAGGCAGGAGGATTAAGAGTTGAGGGATGGGGATGTATCTCAGTGAAGGGGTGGTCCTGGGTTAGATCCCAGTACCCCTCAAAGCCGGGGGACACCAAGGCACACGGTGTTTAGCCACTGCACATATAATCAGAGATTCCCCACTCAGAGGAAGTTTACAGTGTGGCCAGGCAAAGTTTAAGAAGACTGATAACTGCCTCATTTAAAATTGTGCCCCAATTTTTATAATTAGAGGAAGGAAGAAGGCCAATTTAAAATCACATTTCTGCCTGTGGAAAGTGTTAAAAGAATACATGGATAGTAGTGAATGTCAATAAACATTTGAAATATTGTCATCTTTTACATAATTATTTGGTATAACGTAAATGGGAATACTGTACCTATTCATGAAAAAGTCAAAGGGAAAATTCCTTGGGGGCAGAGGACAGGATTATGGATTCTAGGGAAAAAAGAAAAGACCCATGAGGTTTACCTCCACCTACAAGCAAAGATTCCTTGAGTTACAGCTCCTCTTCAGGAAATTAGCTTTTCCTCTAACACCTGGGTCACCTCCCCCTCCCTACTCAGCGAGAAGAATGAGGGCCTGTTCCCTGACGAACTCCAGGGGAGCTGGTCTGTGCATAACTGCACAAGGAACACAGTCCCAGCAAATTAAATGGAAGGTAAACATAGGAACCGGATATAGAGTAAGTAAACATGTACAGGATACCGGCCTTATTGCACACACACAGAAATCCAGTATGTAACAAATGCTACCCTTAATGAAGCACAGTCACCATTTTACAGACGTGTTCTGTTTGGTCTTAATATAACATCGCCAAAAAAATTATTATCACAAGCATTTATTCGTTAACTTCAGCACTTAATGGAGTCGCTGTGTTTCTATTTAAGTTTCTGTAGTTTTACAAAAGCCGTTATTCTTTGACAATGTTTTTAGAAAATAAAATGACTGCATTAAGCAGCTCAACAGCAAGTAGGATCATCTTTGAAAAACATGACATTTGTTGCTATGTGCTATGTGGGAGGAAAAATACTTGTATAAAATTATTCAACAACTGAGTGCTCATTAAAATAGTGCACGTTCCTGAATTTTAGGGTTTTGTTTTTTTTTTTTGGTTTGGTTTTTTGTTTGTTTGTTTGTTTGCTATTACGCTAATTCTAGGTTCCAAACAGGGTTTGCTCCACAGATACAAAGATGTATATGATGATAATTAAAGAAAAAATAATTCAACAGACGCCTAGAGAAAAAAACTTTTAATGATTCTTGTACAGTTAGTGCCAGGTTGTCACTTACGCCAGGTGATTTTGCTCGTGCCCTTCACAGGACTTACAGCCAACCTACAGGGTTACACCTGTCTGCCTTCCCCTCCAGCTCCCCAAATTTCCTTTCCGGGGGTGAAAGGCAGGATTCCTCCGGGAGCGGACTCCTCCACCGGCTTCTCCCGACTGCCTGGAGCCACGTGACAGCCCCTAACACAGGTGCGGCCACAGGGCCCCCAGCCCCTCCGCCAAGTGCCGACCGCCCACTGCGGGCTCCCTGGCCCTGAGCAAAGAGGTCAGGGTCCCGGTGCCAGCCTAGCTCGGGCCGGCAGGGGAGGGGCCGAGCCAGGGCCACAGCCGCAGCCGGATCATCACATGACTCGACGGCGGCGGTAGCCGTGGCAGCAGCCGGCGCGCTCCGCGGGTTGGCGGGGTGGGCTCGGGTCCGCACGCGCAGCGACGGAGCGCAGGGGGCGGGAAGGGATCCGCTGCCGCCGCGGCCACCCCGCTGCTCCGGGGCGCGCGGCGAGTCTCCCGCCCGGGCCGCTCGCTCCATGTCGCTCCCTTGCGGAAGTGTCGCGGGGGGAGGCGGCGGAGGCTCCGCGCGCTGGAGGCCGGGGCTCGGCCCCCTGCAGCACTGAGCGCCGGGAGCCGCGCGCCCCAGAGGCCCCGCTGCCCGTGCGCCCCGCGCCCGCCGCAGCCTGCATGCCCCGCGCCGCGCCGCGCCCGGCCGCCGCCGACTGCTCGCACCGCCGCTGCCGGGCGCCGGAGTAATATGCTCACTCGAGTGAAATCCGCCGTGGCCAATTTCATGGGCGGCATCATGGCTGGCAGCTCGGGCTCCGAGCACGGCGGCGGCGGCTGCGGAGGCTCGGACCTGCCCCTGCGCTTCCCCTACGGGCGGCCGGAGTTCCTCGGGCTGTCTCAGGACGAGGTGGAGTGCAGCGCGGACCACATCGCACGCCCCATCCTCATCCTCAAGGAGACCCGGCGGCTGCCCTGGGCCACCGGCTACGCAGAGTGAGTGCGGCGACACCGGCGGCGCCCCTGCTCTCCCCGCGGCCCTGCCCCGCGCGGCTCCAGCCTGCTTTCCCTTCCTGTGGGCTGCAGGGCGCCCCGCTGGCTGCCGGCGTGCAGGCCCGGCCGGGGACCCCTTCCCTTCCCTTTCCTCCTTCCCCCGGCCCCAGGGCCGCGGCGTCCCCAGCCCCGGTTGGGTGGCAGAGGGGAGGGGACCTGCGCTGGACCGTGGGAACGCTGAGGTCGCCCAGGTCTGTGAACCCGGGGGCTGTGACACTAGGGGTGGAAAGTGGGCAGAACGGCTCTGCCGAAGTTAAAACGTAGTAGGAAAATCTGCTCTCTGTGCACTCATCCACCAAAATAATAACAGTCATAATACTGTGATAATCATCATGATCCTCTGTGTGCCCGGGTTGGAGAGGCAGAGGGGCAGCGGCGCGGAGGATCTGTCGCCACGCCTGGGGGCGGGCGTCAGGATCCCGGAGGTGCGGTGTGCGTGACTGCACAGCTCGGAAGGGCTCTTTCTCCGTCTCGCAGCCTGCGAGGTAGCTGGCTTCTGCTTGGCAGGTAGTAGGACGCTGCGCCTTCGGCGAATGCCTGTGCTGCTCCTACAGTCCTTGGGTGGGTGGAAACTTACTCAGGGTGGCTAATAACGCGTTTTGGTAATCAGCTTTGGCGATTAAGTGAGCGTTTGAGTGATTTGCTATTTTAAAAACCGATTGAGTTAGGTTGGCGGCCTGGACTGGAACCGGGAAAGGAGGGAGGGAGGATTTTATTGCCTTTCCCTTACTCCACGGCTACTTCTCCATTGATTATTAACAACCCGTCTTATGAATGGCAGGTAAGTTTTCCCCTGTGCTCTGCTACTTAAGCTTACAAAACTGGAAAACTCGGAAGGGAGAGCGTTGACCAGAACCCTGAGGTTCGTAAGGATCCTGTGGGTGAAAAGGCACGCGCTATAAGCCTGGAGCTGGCACACCTGCCGCGTTTCCTTTAACCTCATCCCCTCGGTGATCTCGGCCTGCCCCGCCCCTTTCACGGCTTCGCTCGCTGATTGGCTCACTCGAGGACCAATCAGCTCGCCTTACGCCTGGGCGCCTTGCTGTTGACCCGGTTCTGGTGGCCCCGATGCTCGGGCCGGCGGGTTCCAGCCGCTCCGGGTTCCGGCGCAGATTGGAGTCTCTGATTCTCTTTTCCTTCCCGAGTCATCCTGTAACCGTTTCCCCACCAGCGTGTGTGTAAGGAGCCAGAAGTGTGCGTTATGGGTGGATGCGCGAAAGGAAATATTCACGTTTAATAACGCGAGCGTGGACGAGGACCAGGAGGGTGGAGAAGGTGCAAAACCGCGCGGTAGCTTCCAGGAGAAAGCTGAGACAGAAGTAAACTCCTGTGTAAGGAAAGAACTAGAGGAAAACAAAAATGCCTGCCGGAATACACTAAGCCCAGTTTCTTGCTTGAAATTTAAAAGATTAAAAAAAGGCGGGGGGGGAGCCCCCTTGGCCCCTTTGCAAGACGCAAAGCACCTTGGAGGCATAATCCTTGGATGATTGAAGGTGAAGGCCTTGGCCCCTGCCCAGCACCAGAATGGTGGGGGCTTCTTGCCACTGCAGTGGTTGGCAGGGCCGGGGTGTCCGTCTCAGGGCCTGAAAGATGCACCGGCAAATGCTGAGAAAGTGATGAGCGGTTGGAAGGAAGGAAGAAAAGTACTAAAGCTTTGAAAGTAGGTGCTGCTCGGGCCCAGTAAGAAGAAACCTCAGAGAAGCATGAAGGAAACAAGCAAAAGCCAATTTCAGAATATTTAAATGCCAGTGGTGGGCACGAGATGCCAAGGGCTGTAAAGTATATGAAGGAACAGGAAAGGAGACAAGGGATAGGGTAGAGGCTCTACTTCGTCCTCGCCCTGCCTCAGTTTCCTTATCTCTAAGAAGCTTTATCTTTTCCGAAACAAGAATGTGACAGAAATTTGATTTGAAGGCTAGAAAGTCCACTGTAAAATGCTTCATTTTCTGATTTAGTTATAAAAGTAGTCCGTGCATGTTAATTCAAGGAAAGATCTGTGTAAAAATGATGGCTTGCTCCCCTCCTCACACTGTCACTCCTGAGGGGTAACTGTGTTCAGGTGATTCCAGACTTCTTTGAACCTAACTATAAATACATACCATATTTCATTTTTTTCTTCCCCAAATAGTCACATACTAAATATGGTACTCTGTAGCATTTTCGCAAAACACTGGGTCGTGGACACTATTCCTTGTCTATACATGTAGAATTACTTCATTCTTTTAAAATGTATCCATAGTATTAATAACTAAGGTGATTAATGTTTCCTCTTCAGTGCTTATTCTGCTTTCAAGCTCATGTTAAAACACCCAATTCTCACAATAATTCCTAGGAAGCAGACACTATCATTTCCATTTTTCAAACAAGGGAACAGAGACACTGAATGGGTAATCAATATGCCTGGGGTCACATTGGCTTACTAGAGCCTGTGTTTGAACCTAGGTGATCTTCCCCAGAGCCGGTAATGACAAACTCCCTGTCAACAATATTCAGTTATGATGCATCTGTTTGAACCCAGGTTTAGCCACTAACATTGTCTTGCCACCTCTCTCTTCTGTCCTTATCAGATACTGTTTTGCACCACTTCCTCAAATCTTGAACTATGGTTTTTCTTCCTGCTAAGATGCAACCTGAGTGGTCAAAATGGCTGACATAGAGAAGGGAAGAGAAAGGCCAGCAGAAACTGCAGCTGTGATCAGATGGTGCCATCAGTAATGCTGCTGTTTCCCAGAGGGTCCTACTGGGAGGAGGAATTTCTCTACTATTTGTTCTAGAACATGGGAATATTGCTGAGAGAGTAGAGCTAGGAAAGGTGCTAGTGAGTCCAGGCCTTACGGAAGTGGTTTGTTTGCCTCTCTATAAAGAATCTGGTTCTAAGCCTTGCTGGGGGAAAAATGGCACCACTGTGTGATTTATTGAGAGACTGGAGAAAGAAGAGTTATGCTGTAGTGTTGACCAACACTCTGTATATAGAAAAATTAAGGGAAAAAGTCTGTTTTTGTTACACACTGTTAATTCCTTCCAAGAAGAGGTACTCTGTAAGTTAGAAAATCAGCAACACGCAATCCCCATAAATGATGGGGAGCAGAAACTGAAGACTCTTACTCATTTCAGTGTTTATCAGCTTTGTGCTGGTGAGATTTCCTGGCTCTTCAGAAAGCTCTCTGTTGTGGTTGAAGAGTTTAGCCACTTAATAAAGGGAAACCTGCTAGGTTGTCAAGCTCTATAAAGCATTGCAGTTATGGACAATATCCATTGAGCGTAAATCTTTCTGAAAACATACATTGGCAAGTTTCATTTTTTCAATTTGGCTTCAAAGTCACTGAGTCTGTAAAGCCTCCCAAGAGAGGGTGTAGGAAGCAGCAGTCTGACCCACAAGCCATGGGGCAGCTACCCCCTCTGTCCATGGGCTGAGACACCACACAAGTGGCCCTGGTGCTGCAGGGACAGGGAGGTCAGTTCATTTTTAGATTTTTTTCTCCTTCATGTAATGTTTGCTTACCTTTTCCCATTGATAAGTAGTTGGACTTAGAGCTACAGGAAGACATGGAATTTGTGCCTTAAATTTCAGTAAGATGCCACAGAATGTGTTAGTGTTTTGAGCAACACTATTTTGTATATTAAAGCATAATATTTAAGTTTTATCAGTTACAGTTTTCAGGTTTTTTTTTTTTGGTGATACTTTTCTTGGTTCAAAAAGAATTAACTATGGCATAATTTTATTTGTTACAGCAATAACTATAAAGTTATTTTCCCTGTTATCTTTAATAAAAATACTTCTGGACTCTGGGCTTAAAAAAAAACTACTTTGAGAGCTATAAGATTTTGTGTCTCACAGAATTCATTGTGATTTTGTGTTGGGGGGGTGGCAGTCATTGAATCTGTAGTCTTCACAATGAGCTTCATCCCCAGCTCTTTTTATTTATTTGTGTATTTATTTTATTTTGTTTTATTTTACTTTAAGGTGGGTTCTTACTAAGTCTCAGTTGCCAGGCTGGGCTCCAAATTGTGATCCTCTTGCCTCAGTCTCTTGAAGTACTGCGATTACAGGCATGTGCAACCTCGCCTGGCAAAAATTGTGAAATTTTGATGAGATAGCTTATTTAAATCCAGCAACCAATTTACAGGGTTCTAAGCTGTTCTTTCTCTTCAGTCACTGGCACTGGTTCCCATTACCAACTACAGCGTTAGGTGGCTGTGCAGTGATGATGACAGAGAAACCACTATTTCTCTCTCCCCAAAACTCAGAAATCCCCTGACCTATCTTTATCCCTTTCAACTTCTGGCACATCCACCCGCTCTAACGGCAGACAACTCTTTGCAGAGCTCTTGCTTGGGAACTTCCATTTGACTTGTGCAACCTAAGAACCTCAGGGTTCTCCACTTACTGTTGCATAAAAATGAAAAGAAATAGGTATGGGGAGAATCTTATTAAGCAGTGCTGTCCACAGCACTTATTTGCACATATCAAAAGTCCAAAATAGTCTAAGCTATTTCACTGACCTTTCTACTTACTTGTTCTAGTTTTCTCTTTTTTTCTTCTGGAAACTTGCTTTAACTTTCTCTTTTTAAACAAGTAACAGTTTCCTGTACTTTTCAGATGTAACCTTAGAATGAAGTTGACCTCTGTGAGTGGAGCTCCTGGCGTGCCCCTTTCCATAGGAAAGTGCATTAGCTTCTTTCCAGGACTCCTGATGCACCTGCACAGGACTTAACCCTTCAGACAGGTGTGTTCACTGTGTGTTTTCACCCTCCGTGTAGACAGACAACATCATCTCTGATACTACTACACCGCACAATGCTTTCTGTTTGTGGAAATACCATTTCTATTTACAGCAACACCAATTGATTACTTAAATCTGCATACTGGAACTGTTTTCTAAGAACCTATTAAGCTGTATATGGTGTCACACATCTGTACTCCCAGTAATCTGAGAGGCTGAGGCAGGAGGATTACAAGTTTAAACCTAACTTGCACGACTTAGTGACATAGCAAGACCCTATCACATATAAATGAATGAATGAGTGACTGACTGACTGACTGAATGAATGAATGAATGAATGAAAAAACTTGAAAAGGCTGTAGACAGCTCAGTTCAACCCCCAGGGCTCCCAAACAAACAAAAACATGCTATTGTTCAAGATTAGTTTTACTTCTTGATGGTTGTTAGAAATAAACAAATGTCTTTAGTTTTCTCTGATTTGCTCAATGTAAACAGATGATTATTAATTTTGGCTCTTGAATTTATACCCTCTTTCAAAAACAAGTATGAGTCCTCTACTTCCATTATTTCTCTCATTCAGTTGAGAAAGCAATGTGCTTCTGCTATGTCAGGCATTGATTCTATGCTGGGTCCATAATATGACATAGTAATCATCCTGAAGAAAACTTCGTAGCACAGTTTCCTCCTCTTTTATGTCTTTCTTTGAATTACGTTTAGATGCAATTCTGGGCTATTAAAATTCAAAGAGGCTAGCTGAAAGGGTTTTATCTGTTATGATTTTAGTGTCCTATATGATTCTTGGCAATTTTGAATCTCAGTATTTGAAGCCTTTATGTCACACTAGGGAAGCAAGGTTTGTATTTTGTTTGTTTTTGCCCTTCGTGCTAGCATTGTGATTCGTTCTATACCTGAAGGACCCAAGACCTTTATAATACCCACTGGTAAAGAAGAAAAGTTTCTTGACATTTGTTTAAACAACAGGAAGGATTTTATTCAAGACTATTGTAATATAAAACCCCCAGTAGTTGAGGATTGACAGCCAGAGAGCAGAGTGAGGTCAGTAGATGGAAAGTTATTAAGAGAAGGTGGCAAACTAAACTGATCTAGCAGGATTCCTGCTGAAAGCAGGCCAAGGATTTATATAGCAAAGGTGAAGGATGAGGAACTTGGTCAAATATCAAGGTTGGAAGTTCCTTTTAAACTAACTTAGCAGGATTCTCATTAAGGGAACAAGGTTCGGGTGAAGGTCATGGACAGGTGGAGACATGGAGACCTGGGCTTGGAGGAGCCCCAAATGAAGTTTAGTTAAAGAGAGTTTGTCAGCCCTGAAAACTAAGGGAGAAAAGAAGAGAGTGGATGGGGTTACAGTTACTTAATCATGCTTTAGTCTTGATTTATATGAATTGCCTCTATGACCTTCTGTAGTTACATGTTCCATACTGACCATGTGGGGAAAGCAAGTGTCATCAGAGTATATTGCAAAAGAAACAGGGGAGAATGTGATTTATAACCTAATGGTAAGTCAAAGGAATTGAGGAGTTTTTTCAATGTTATTATGTTATTGTTTTCACTAGATTTCCCCAATTTAGTTAGGTAGGAGATACTTTAAAAGTAATCTAAGAATAGATTTTATTTTCTTGGTTTCTCTCCATATATGAAGTCCCATCACCATTTATACTTATCAGATACACTAAAATTGTTACATGCAGTAATTGTCATGTAGGAAATATTCCTATATATAGGTCTGAACTAAGCAGCTTATAAGTACATTTAATGGATGCATGAAACACAGGTAAGCAATTTGTTCAAGTTCCAAAGCTTCATTAAGTGGCAAATTGAAGGACTTTACATTGATGAAT
>RJWT010048150.1:0-11191 GCA_004365215.1 Cuniculus paca | reverse complement strand
CTCACATTTTTAATTCTTAAATTATGCATCTTTGAGTTGTCCACCAGCTGTTGAATTGTTACTTCCTGAGACCTTGTTATTTTTAAGAGATCTTTCCTTTCACAGTCATAGGCTGCAATCCTGTCTTCAAGATTTGAAAGTCTTTCTTTAGTTTGCTTCATGTCAACATGCCAGCTATTGAATGAATTGTTAATTTTCTGGATATCTCTTTGAATCTATTTCATACATTCTAAATCTCTCTTGTGCTGTTCATTCATGGTTTCCCTCATTTTCCTATGCTCCTCTATTTTTTTTATCTGTGTCTTCTTTAGAGATGTTTAGTATTTCTTTTATTATGGTTTTCATTTCTTTTTTTACCTGGGATAGAATTTCTGTTCTAATTTCTGTTATAGCTTCCTGAAGTTGTTTCTTCACTTCAGTTGAGAGCACTTCAGACATTTCAGGTGTGCAATTCTCGATCTCCATGTTTTCCTCTTGTGGAATTGCACTGCTTGGGTTGGATGCCAGAGATTGCCCCTCCCTCTTTGTCTTGGCATATACTTGATTTCTTCCACTCCTGAGTAGTGTGGTCCCAGGCACCCCAGCACTGGCCACAACTTCTCCGAAGCTAGGCTGTTTGTCTTTTCTAGCCAGTGCTGGCTACGTATATCTGATGTTGGGTGCCTGTGTCTCTGCACTGAGCTGGGCACCAAGCCACCCGGGGTTTGCATGGGAGCAGACCTGGTCAGGCCCTGAGAATATAAGCTGTTTAGCAATATTGTCTGAATCGTGCATGGGAGCCGATCTCCAACCAATTAGCCTCTGGGGGTCCGCCCACAACCTGGAGCTCCCAAATGACTGGTTTTTCTGGCTTTGGTTCAAGCAACTTCCGCGGGTCCACCCACAACCTGGTGCTGACACCAGAAGTAGTTGGCAATCTTGTCCCCGGGTGGGAGTAACCTACCGACTCCAAGATGGAGCCTGGCCAATCACTCTCTCCCATCTGGTGGGGGTTGGGTGGAATTCCAAGCATTCACCAGCAGCCAGGGCAGATCTCTGCATCTGCCACTCTCCTTCACCCCTGTGCCTCTCTGCAGAGACCTCTGGCATCAACTGCAGCTGCGACCATGACCGCAACCGTGACCATGTGCATCTCTAGGTTCAGCAGGTCTTCTGGCAGGGTGAATCCAGCTCCAGGCTGAGGTGCTGCCAGCCACCACCTTCTTCATTGTTTAAATTCTTTTTATTCTCTTTGTGGGCTTCAATTCATATTTTAGATTCTTCCTTGGTTCAGGGGACTCACTTCCTTCCTTCTTGTCCTCTCCGTGATGTTATATTCCAGCATCTGAACTGTTTCTCTCATAGAGACTGTTTACTCTGCTGCTTACTGTTCCGCCACCTTTAGCTCCTCCCATATTGATGATTTTCTGTATTTCCTCAGGGTCTGTAGTGATTTCACCTTTCTCATTCCTTATTACATGAATCTGAGTATTTTTTCCTTTTTAAAGTAAGGTTGGCCAGGGGCTTATCAAATTTATTTATTCTTTCAAAAAGCCCACTTTTTTATTCATTGATTCTTTGTCATGTTTTCTTCATCTCAATTGCATGAATTTCTGCTCCGATCTTTATAATTTTCTTCCTTCTTTTGGCTTTGGTCTTGACTTGCTCTTCCTTTTTTAGATGTTTGAGGTGTAGCATCAGGTTGTTTATTCATGTTTATTCCATTTTCCTGATGTGGGAATTCAGCACAATCAATTTTCCTCTGAGGCATGCATTCATTGCATCTGACAGGTGCTGGGATGTTGTATTTGTATTTTCATTTCATTGTACGTATTTTTAATTTCTTCTTTAATTTTTCCTGTGACCTATGGATTATTCAGGAGCATAGTATTTAATTTCTAAGTGTTTTCCTAGTTTTTGTAGTTTGTTTTGTCATTGATTTCCAGTTTGATGGCAGTACGATCAGGTAATATGTATGGAACGTTTAGATTCCTCTGCATTTACTCAAGCAAGTTCTCTGGGCTGGTATATGGTCTATTTTAGAGAATTTCCCATGTGAAGCTGTGAAGAATGTATATTCTGATGTCATTGGGTGGAATACTCTACACGTCTACAAAGTCCATTTGTTCACCAGTTCGATTTAGTTCTCTTATTTCTTTGCTGGTTTTCTGTCTAGTAATCTGTCTCTTTGTGTCAAAGGGGTGTTAAGATCTCCTGTTATAATTGTGTTATTCCTTCTTTGATTTTTCAATTCTATTAATATTTGTTTCATATAACTGGGTGCTCCCGTATTTGGTTCATATATATTTAAGATTGTTATTTCTTCCACTTGCAGTTTTCCACAAACCAGGATGCAGTACCTTCTTTGTGTCTTTTGATCATTCTTGGTTTGAAGTTCACATTGTCTGCAAAGAGAAAAACTGCCCATGTTTTATTTTGGGTTCCTGTTGCATGAAGTATTGTTTTCCATCCTTTGATTTTCAGTCTATGAATTTACTGGTGGGTTATATGGCTTTCTTTTTACAGTAAAAGTTTGGATGTTGTTTCTTGATCCATTCTGTGAGTCTGTTTCTGTTATTTGGTGAATTGAGGCATTTTACATTAATGGTTATAACTGATATATATTGGCTTTATTTTGTGAAGTTATCTTTCTGTGGTGGTTTCCTTACTTTTTCCCTCTGTTTAATTGTTTTCCCTGCCTTGTCCTTTTTTTTGTTGTTGTTGTTGTTCTTGATGTTAGAGCTATTTTTGGGTCTATCTAGACTATCTTTCAGGTGTGGTTTGCAGGTGTGGTTTGGTGATCATGAAGTTCTTCAGCTGCTCTTTGTCATGGAATTATCTTATTTCTCCATTGATTTTGAAGGATAGTTTTTCAGGGTATAACCATCTGGGTTGGAAGTCATTTTCCTTTAGGATTTGAAATACTTCACTCCATGCTCTTCTTGACTTCATTGTTTGTATTGATTAGTCTGCTGTGATTCTGATCGGGTTTCCTTTATAGGTGATTATTTTCTTTTCTCTAACAGATTTTAACACTGTTCTTTTGTTGAATTTCTAGGATGTGTATTATTATATGTCTGGGTGCAGATTCATTTTGGATATGGCTAATTGGAGTTCTATATGATTCACTTATCTGTATGTCAGTTTAGTTTCTCAGTTTTGCAATATTTTCAGTTAATATATCTGTGAATAAGCTTTTTACATCCTTTGTTTTGTCTCCTTTTTCTTTCACACATATCAATCTTTATATTGTTTTTCTTTGCATCATCTTGCAACTGTTGAATTGTTATTTCCTGCTTCCTTGTTATGTTTAAAGGGTGTTTCCTTTCTTGTTGGCTAGCTGCAACCTTGTCTTCAATGTCTGATAGTCTATCTTCACATTCATTGATATGGCTTTGACAGCATTCTATGGAATTTTTGATTTCCTGGATATCTCTTTGATCTGTTTCATGCATGCAATTTCTCTCTTGTATTTTTCATTTAAGGTTTCCATCATTTTGCAGTGCTCCTCTATTTTTGTAACTATGTGTTCTTTAAATATGTTCAGCAATTCTTTCATTATGTTTATCAATTTGTCTTTTACCTGGCAGATTGTTCATAATATGAGTTCCTTTACAGTTTTATGGAGTTGCTTCTTTACTTCAGTTGCTATCATTTGAGAAGTTTTGGGTGTATGGCTTATACTTTCTTCTATGTCCATGTCTCTTATACTTGTTTGGTATGGACTGTATGTCTGATGTTGCATTTTGCTCTTTCATTTTGTCATTTTCCTGTATTGCCCTGTGGCAGCTGAATGCAGTCTCAGTTGTTTCTTGGGTTGAGAATGGCTGTCTACACTGCAGGGTGTTTCCCCAGTTGAGAGGGGGTTCTTAGGCCACGCGTACCAGATCCCTAGGGGTAATAGAAGGCTCTCTAATTTTGGAGAGTAGGCTGGGCAGACCTTCAGCATGACCCATTTTGTATGACACAGTTCTCTGGCTTGTTGAGGTTGCTGGACAGGGCCCCAAATTGTTGCAAGTGAGGTCACAAACTTCAGAGATAGGTGGAGGTGGCTGTGTGTGTGTGTTCAGCTCATGCCTGGTCCACCACCAAGGTGAGCCCACTGCTTGGAGCCACTGAAAGGTTTCCAGAAAGAACCCCAGGAGTGTTCTAAATATCCCTGATTGTTTGGGGATGCTGGGCAGGACCCTACCAGGTTACATGCAAGGTCCCCAGCTTCAGTGCTAGGGAGAGATGACTGTGCAGTTGTTCAGCTTGCATCAGGTCCAACACTGAGGCTACATAATTTATTTGTTGCAGCAGTGGTATGTCTTTTGTTATTCACATAAAATGAAAATATGTGCCACTGAACATGGTTGTGTTCTGAATTCTTATGTAAAAAGAAATGTAAGGAACATTCAGAAATAGATCTTACTTTAAATAAATATACATGTATACCTTTTGAATTATTAAATGTTGAAGCACAATATTTTTTAAAAAATAAATACCCCTGCTGTCTCTTAGCATTGTTTTATCTGAGTTTTTCTTCTCCCAGGGATGATCTCATTCAAAATTTCTTTGGGAATTATATTATGATTGTATTAAATTGCAATGAAGTAAGGAGTTGCATTTACATATTCTGCAAATATAAACTGTTCACCTTACATAGTCCAGACAATAGTTTAGAGGCTGCACAGCTATCTGTGATTGAAAAATACAGTGTAATGTTAGAGGGTTGATATAGAAAGAAGGATAAGTAAAAATAACTGTACACATGTACAGTCTCATAGAACCAGTCTCATTGTTATGTTAAAGAGGAGTGCTACATTTATTCCAAAACATAAAATAAAATTGTGTTTCTCTTAATATCTTCAAGAATCTGTGTTCAATTATAACCTTCTTTATGTTATATTGATAGCTTTTTAGACACAGGCTATAATAATTTCATTTCAAATTGTTTCTTCTCATCTATAATTGTTTATCTGAAATGTTAAGACACTTTCCCTAGATTGTAGTCCATTAATTTACATATATTTTTCTTGCAGAATGCATTGCATAACACCATCCCTTTGCATTATTTTCTTTCCCCAATGGGAAGTCCATGATTTGTTTTACTGAATTTTTTTCTTTATTTTATCTTTTAATTATAAGAATGACAAGGTATAATAACAATGATGCAGAACTTCAAACAAAATAGTAGTAAATTAACACTTGTTAATAGATTGCATATTGTTCTCTTCAAAGCAGATGTTCAGATTACAAGATTTAGACATGAATAAAATGATCAAACAATCAAATAATGAAAACACAAACTGTTCTTTTTGATGAACTAGCAGAGATTAATAGTAGAATTGTCTTTCATATATATACATACACATACATATATATGTATACATAAATGCTTATAATCTTTTCCCTTCTTTCTTTTCTCTTTTTCCCTAGCACAGTTATTCTTTCCTTTTGAGCACTTTCTTTACCTTACATTTCACAGTATTTAGTGTACATTTTGGATCTTATATACTTTCAGTATTTTTTACACTACAAACACAATATGATATTTACATGTGCAAGTCTGATGTATTTCACTTATGAGTACGGCCTCAAGTTGCGTCCATTTATGTATAAAAGCCTCAAAATTCTGGGGAGAAGCAGAAAAGAAGCCATGCAGCCTCTCTGTATGCCAGCAGAGGCTCTGTTTTCTGAGGATTAGCAGCAAGGAAGCCAACTCCGCCTCACTTCTCCTGCCTCTCCCTTGCATATTCAACTGTACCTCATTCAGGCTGAGATGATAATAACTGAAGAAAGAAAGCAACCTGACATTTAAGTCATTTGATTGATTTAGGAACACTAGGGTAGGTAGACTGAGAAACTAATTATAGGGTAAGATTACACAACTTACTTATGATTGTGGATTTGTAGTGTCCCATGATTCTTTTGTTTTGTTTTGTTTTGTTTTAATTTGCTGTTGTGTTTTACTTTAAAATAAAAAAAGTCTCAAGTATGTCCTTCTTCATAGCAGAGTAATACTCCACTGTATAAGAATATAACATCTTTTTTATCCATTCCTCAACTTATGGGCATTTGGGTTGTTTCCAAGATTTAGCTATTACAAATTTTGTGGCTATAAACATGGGTTCACATAGATCACTGTGCCATGATATTTTTAATTCTTCTGGCAAAATACTCAGAAAGGAAAAAGCTGGATTCAATGGGATCTCCAATTCTAGTTTTCTGTGGAATCTCCATATTGATTTTCACAGTGGTTGCAACAGTCTGCACTCTCACCAACAGTGGAGAAGTGTTCCTTGGTCCCCATAGCCCCTTCAGCATTTGTTATTGGCTGATTTTGACAGCCATTCTGTTTGGAGTGACATGGAATCTCACCGTTGTTTTAATTTGCATTTCTGGTTTGACTAGTGATATTAAACATTTCTTTATGTGTTTATTTGCCATTTTTTTATTTTTATTTTAAAGAGAATAGTACACAACAAAACAAGACAGAATGAAAAAAGCAAAAGAAAACAGAATAGAGTCAAACATAAAATAGCATTTCAAAAGAGAACACTGCTAGCTATACAGGTTTTTAAGACATAACAACCGGAGATTAACAATGGTTACTGTAGTGTCTCTTGCTTTCTTCAAAATGGTTATTCATACATTTAAAGACAGTAAACTCAAACAAAACAAAGTAGTATAAAAACCTGATAAAAGAGAATATCGTTACAGGTCTTCAAGTCAGATAATAAGAAATGAGCTATGGCTACTGTAGTGTCTCATTATTTGCCATTTGTATTTTCTCATGTAAGAAGTGCATGTTTGTATCAAATGCCCATTTTTGGATTGGGTCTTTCCATTTGGGGAGGCCTGATATTTTTCAATTCTTTATATATTCTACACATAAGTCATTTTTCTGAGGGACAGTTGGCTAACAATTTTCACATTCTGTGGGTTTTCGATCTGTTATTTCTTTCTGTTGATGTGGAAAAACTTTTTAAAAAGATGAGATTCCAGTTTTTGATTCTTTGAAGTACTTCCATGCAGTTTGTATTTTGTTCATGAAGTTTTTCCCTACTCTTATTTCATCAAGAGTTCTACTTAGTTTGTCTTCCAGTAGAATTAGTGTTTCTATTTTAATATTTAGATGTTTGTTCCATTTTGACTTTAGTGCATGGTGATAGACATTGATCTACTTTGAGACTGGCAGGTTGAATGTGAATTTTTCCAGTACCACTTATTAAAGAGCTTTCTTTCAGTAATCATGTTTGGCCTCTTTGTCAAATGTAAGGTGTCTGAGTGTCTTTGTAGTTGTGTCTGAAAGTTCTAATCTACTCCACTAATCCTCAAATCTGTTTTTTTGCCAGTCCCATGCTAATTGTATCACAGTAGTTTTGTGGTACAAATTCAACTCAGGGATTGTGAGGCCTCTTGCCTTGCCTTTTTGCCCAGGATTGTGTTTGATATTCCACATCTATTGTGATTCATTTTGAATTTTAGGATTGTTTTCTCTAGATTTGTGAGGCATGCTAGTGGTATTTTGATCAGAACTGAATGAAATCTGTATCACAGTTTTTGCAGCATGACCATTTTCACAGTGTTGGTTCTTCCAGTCCAAGAGGAAGGGATATATTTCCACTTTCTGATGTTCTCTTTGATCTATTTTTTCAGAGTGCTGTAATTTTCAGTGTAAAGATGCTTTATTTCTTTTGTAAGATTGATTCATGAGTATTTCATTTTATTGGATGCCATTCTGAAAGGTGTGGTTTTCCTGATTTGTATCTCAGTGAGTTTGCCACTTGTGCACACGAACTCCATTGATTTTTATTTTAAAGAGAATAGAACAAAACAAAACAAAAGTCAAACACAACAAAGCCTTTCAGAACAGAACACTGCAAGAAATACAGGTCTTCAAAACAAACAACAGGAAATTAATAATGGTTTTGTTTGTGTTTATTGTCTGTGAATGTATGAACAACCATTTCAAAGATGTCAAGAGACACTAGGGTAGCTATTGATTTTTGAGTGTTGACTTTATATCCAGTTATACTGCTAAACTTTCTTGTGAACTCTAGTCATCTTTTGGTGGAACATTTGGGGTCTTCTATGTAGGTTATTTTTTTTTTGTAAATAATGATAATTGAACTTCTTCATTTCCTATCCTGATTCCTTTTATTTGACTCTCTTGTCTGAGTGCCCTGGATAAGATTGTCAGAAGCATATTGAGTAGGAGTTTTGATAGTGAACATTGTTGTCTTTTTCTGATTTTAGAGTGAAAGCTTTCAGTTTTTGTCGCTTTAGTATGATGTTGACTGTTGGTTTCTGATAGATCTCATTTATCAGATTGAGGTAGAGACCATGTATTCTGATTTTCTGTAGGGTTTTTAGCACGAATGAGTGTTGAACTTTTACAAAAACTTTTTTTGCATCTATTGAGAGGAATGCATTCAAACCATGAATTCTGACGTATACTACAAAGATTCAGTGTGTGATTAAAAAAATATTGGGGCCCATTCACCCAGAGCAGTGTGACAGCTGGTTCTCTGGTCCTGGCTTGAGTTGAAGGTGCACACAGCAAATTCCACCTGGCCATGCAGCTTGGAACCTGATGACCATCCTTGGAGAAATCTGCACCCATCCTCCATCATCCTGGGATGTTCAGAGCATCACTTGGGTCCTTCCTGGGCCTTGTCAATTACCCAGAGCAGCATGCCAGCTGCTGCACTGGGCCCAGGTTGAGTTGAAGGCATTCACAGCAAATTCCACCTAATCATGCAGCTTGGCACTTTGCCAACAGACCCATAGGAATTTGTGCCAATCCTCCATCAGCCGGGGACTTTCCAAATGTCCCTGGTGTCCTGCCTGGGGTCTGCCCACAACCACCCAGCAACAGAACACCCACAATCGTAGTCATGGCTGAAGCTGAAGGGATGAACTGTGAGATTCACAGAGCCTTGGCACCACAACCATGCATGATGGATTCACCTGCCACAGTGGAATAAAGGAAAATGACAAAAGAAAAGAGAAAAATGCAATCTTGCACATCCAATCCTTCCCAAACAAGCAAAAGAGACACAGACATAGAACAAAATACGAGCAACACATCGGAAACTTCTGAAATGATAGCAACTGAATAGAAACAACTCTATGAAACTTTTAAGGAACTGAGGTTAGAAAAGATTTCTCAGGTAAAACAAGAGATGATAAATGTAATGAAAGAAATGCTAAGCAAGTCTAAAGGAGATATAGTTGGAAAAATATAGGAACACTGCAAAAGGATGGAAACCTTGAATGAAGAATACAAGAAAGAATTAGAATGCATGAAACAGATTTAAAGAGATATCCAGGAAATCAAGAATGCCATCAAAAGCTGGCAAAGCCACGTCAATGAATGTGAAAATAGACTTTCAGACCTCAAAGATATGATTGCATCTAGTGAGGAAGAAAGGAAACATCTTTCAAAAATAACAAGGAATCAGGAAACAGCAATTCAGCAGTTGCAGGATGACAGAAATAAAAACAATATAACAGTGATAGGTGTAAAGGAAAAGAAGAAAACACAAATGATATAAAAACACAATTTAAAGAAGTAATAGATCAAAACTTCCCAAACATGGTAAAGGAAACTGACATACAGAGAAGTGAAGCATATAGAACTCCAACTAGCCATAACCAAAATAAATCAACACACAGACATATAATTATCAGTGTTCCAGAAATTCAACATATGAAGAGAGTATCAAAAGCTGTTAAGGAAAAGAAACAAATCACCTATAAAGGAAAGCCCACCAGAAATACAGCAGACTTCTCAGCAGAAACAATGAATGCAAGAAGAGCATGGAGTGAAGTATTTCAAGTCCTAAAGGAAAACAACTTCCAACCCACAGTAATGTACCCTGCAAAACTGTCCTTCAAAACTGATGGAGAAAAGAGATACTTGCATGACAAAGAACAGCTGAAGAACTTCATGACCACCAAACCATCCCTGCAAAGAACACTGAAAGATACTCTAGATAGACATGAAAATAGGTATGAAAACAAAAATGTAAACAGAAGAAAAACACCAAGCAGGGAAAACAATTCAGTAGAGGAAAAGGTGAATAAACCACTGTAGAAAGATAACATGACTAAAACAAGCCAGTATATATCAGTTATAACCATTAATGTAAATGGCCTCAATTCACCAATCAAAAGAAACAGACTCTCAGAATGGATCAAGAAACAACATCCAACCATATGCTGTCTATAAGAAACCCATTGAATCCAAAAGGAAATTCATAGACTGAAAGTCAAAGGATGGAAAACAATAATCTATGCAGCAGGAACCCCCCAAAGAGGATGGGTAGCTATTCTGTTTACAGATGATGTGAAGTTCAAACAACTAATGGTCAAAAGAGATAAAGAAGGTCACTACATACTGGTTAGGGGAAAACTCCAAGAGAAAGAAATAACAATCTTAAATATATATGCACCAAATATGGGAGCACCCAACAACATAAAACAAATATTAATAGAAATGAAAAATCGAATAAACATTACCACAATTATAACGGGGGACCTTCACACACCCTTGACACAAAGAGACAGGTCAACTAGACAGAAAATCAGCAAAGAAATAATAGAATTGAATCAAACCTGTGAACAGATGGACCTGGTAAATGTCTACAGAGTTTTCCACCCAACAACAGCAGAGTATACATTCTTCTCAGCTTCACATGGTACATTCTCTAGAATAGACCATATACTGGCCCATAGAACATGCTTAAATAAATTTAAAGGAATCAGAATTGTCCCATACATACTATCTGATCACAGTGCCATCAAACTGGAAATTAAAAGCAAAAGAAACTGCAAAAACTATGTAAACACATGGAAATTAAATCGCAAACTCCTGAACAATCAGTGGGTCATAGAGGAAATTAAAGAAGAAATTAAACAATATCTACAAGCAAATGAAAATACAAATACATTTTACCAGAATTTGTGGGATGCAGTGATAGCAGACCTTAGAGGGAAATTTATGGCAGTCAAATCCCACACTCAGAAAATGGAATGGACACAAATAAACAATCTGATGTTACACCTCAAACATCTTGAAAAAGAAGAACAAGCCCATCCCAAAGCCAAAAGAAGAGAGGAAAGTGTAAAGATCAGGGCATAAATTAAGGCAATTGAAACTAAGAAAACTACAAAGAATCAATGAATCCAAGAGCTGTTTCTTTGAAAGAATAAATAAAAT
>RJWT010048149.1:0-11188 GCA_004365215.1 Cuniculus paca | reverse complement strand
AATAAGTGAGGCATATAGAACTCCAGCTAGTCATAACCAAAACAAATCTACACCCAGACATATAATAATCAAGATCCCAGAAATTCAACTCAAGAACAGAATATTAAAAGCTGTTAGAGAAAAGAAACAGATCACCTATAAAGGAAAACCCATTAGAATCATGACAGACCTCTCCACACAAACCATCAAGCCAAGAAGAGGCTGAAGTATTTCAAGTCCTGAAAGAAAACAACTTCCAACCCAGACTGATGTACCCTACAAAATTTTCTTTCAAAATTAATAGAGAAACAAGATACTTCCATGACAAAGAACAGCTCAAGGAATTCATGACCACCAAACCAACCCTACAAAGAATATTAAAGGACACTCTCGAGAGAGATAAAAAGGACCACAGTCTCAGGAACAACTTTGGAGGGAGACCATCAAGTGGGGGAAGTCGATTGAATGGAGAGGAAAAGTAGGGAGCCAATGGCAAGAAAATAGCATGGCAGAGACAACACAGTGCAAGATGACCATAATCATTAATGTAGATGGCCTCAATGCACCAATAGAAAGAAACACAGGCACAATGGATCATGAGATAGGATCCATCAATATGCTCTATATAAGAAACACATTTAACTAGAAAGAAAATTCATAGACTGAAAGTCAAAGGAGAGAGAACAAGGCCCTATGTGACAGGGAGCCAGAAAAAATGTAGGGGTAGCTTGCCCATCAACTGCAGAATGGATAAGAAAGACACAGCATTTTATAGATTGGAAACCTACTCAGCTATAAAGGAAGATAACCTCAAGGTTCTTGTAGGTGGATGGATACAACTTGAGATCGTGCTCATGGATGAAATGGTTCAGAGTCACATGGGTGAATTTTGTGTTGTCTCACTAGTATAACAAACTAAAGGAGTTAGTGGGATTGTAAATGCACAATACATATTGGGAAAGTCAAATGGAGGAATTATCTAAAAAGGGAAGACAGTGGCCATTGTTAATGTATTATCATGATTTGAAACTCATCTTGTGTTCATTGTTCTGATTAGTTTCATGTTATTCTGATTTGTTTGATTTTATTATACTTGATGCCATGGATAGCTGTTTCTAAGATAACAAAATATATAATTGCAGCCATTGAGGATTTCCAATTTTCTTGTTTAGAAACCCTGTATTTCTTTCATTGTTTTGTTTTGATTGATTTTACTCTATTCTGTGTATTCTGTGTATTATTCTGTGTATTGTATTATGTCTAAAGGTATAGGCAACTATTATGAAGATGACAAGAAGCATTATGGTAGCCACTGCTGTTTTACTATCATCTTGAAGTTCTGTGTTGTTTTCATTGTTTTGTTTTGTTTTGTTGCTGGTTTTATTCTGTTCTATTTTGTTTGATTTTATTTATGCCTGATGGTATGGGCAGTTATATGGAAGATAACAAGAGGCATTATGGCAGTCATTATTGATTCCCTTTTACTCTGTTTTGAAGTCATGTACCATGTTCATTGTTTTGTTGTGATTGACTCTATTCTGTTTTATTTTGTTTGGTTATATTCTCTTAAAAAATGTACTAAGAAAAAGAAATGAATCACACAGTGAAATTGACAAATACCTAAAACAATTAGGCTGATTCCAATATGGTTAAGAAAGATCCTGAGGATTATGCTTTACTGCAGATGGGACAGAGAGTAATAGAAGATTCAACAGCAGATCATAAAAGTATGATAAAAAAGTGTTAAGTGGTTTATACATATACGTCTGATGAGAATCCAGAGGCAAGGATTGTAGGTAACAAAGATTGTGTTGGGGTTCACCACCACAACAGAAGCATTGACCAAAAGAAGAGTAAGAAATTGTGGAAAAGATGAAAGGGAAATAACCAGCATTTGTTTTTGAAGAAACCAGATAATAATCATATCTTGGTAATGTATTAGGTGTAGCAAATGAAAATATAAGAAGTCTAGCTAAATTTGAATTTAAAGTAAATGATCAGTTTATTTAATATAATTATGATCCACATCTAAATAAATATAAAAACTTTATTATCTGAAAATCAAATGCACATACTATGCATATTTAGCATTTTTCTACATAATCCAGTCAGAAAATTTCCTTGTGCCAATGATTATCTTCCAGTACTGACATACTCAAAAAAAGATTAGCTTGGTGCTATAGAAAAATATGAATTTATAATATTTACCTAGTGTCATAATTACAGGAGGAATGTAATTGAAAATATTGTATTTAGAGAATAAATACTACTGAGTGAGACTAAACAGAGATTAAGAAGGTTGCAAAATGCCTTTAATCAACAACTGTTTTAAGGGGAAAACTGTGATTTGTAGAGTTTTGAGGGAGAATAAGCAATTGCATAGAATCTGTAAGTACAAAATTACAAACAAATGTATCCTAGTCTTTTTAAATTAGGATGAAAATGAAAATTGACTGTATACATAAATGGATTATTATGTGATAATGATATCCATGTAACTAAACTTCAGGTGTGACCAAGAAAAGAAATTCTTTGACACCCATCTTTCTGTTTTTTTGGAAAAGAAAAATTTGGTCAAATGTAGGAAAAGAATTGTATAGAAATGCAGTAGAGACTAAGGTTATGCTAAGCCAAAGAAAACTTCAGAATTAATCTCAAAGGCTAAAAATTAGTCATAGTAGCTACCCAAAACCTAGAAAAATATTTAAAAACTTAAAACATATGGAAAGGATTACTTTGATTCTAATTAATTCACCAAAATTGGAAGACAGAGAAGAACCAATACTATGTAAGATCTGAAAGACTCAGAACAGCTGGAGCAGTCATAGAGTTTATGAAGAAGAGATAACAGTGAGATTTCCTTGCAAGGGTTTCTAGTGAAAATCATAGTGGAAAGACTGGCTTATACTTATGAAATGTCAGCATCAATACCTGTATCTCCTATCCTACCTCCATCCAGTAACCAAATTTGTCTCTTTTATAAAATTTCTAGTTGTTCTAAGCACCATTACAATCTTCCCGCTTCAGAATACCATGTAGACTATTTTATTTTTTCTCACAATGATACACAGCCATGTACACTGTCTTTGTTACATCTCTTTCAGAAGCACAGGGATTGTGACATTTTTATGCACAGTGTAGTTCTAAACACATACTACTGCTCAATAAACACTCAATAAATTCAACCAAACAACGTAAAAAAATAAAATCTTGAAAAGAAGCATGATTGGAATGAAGAACAAAACACAAACTCATTAGCCTACTGGCTTAAAACCTGGAGGCTTAAATTGAGAACACATTGTCCTAGAGGCTCTGTCTGGGGCAAAGAGAGTGTGAGTTCTTGGAGAAATGTTACACATAGTGAAGAACAGTGGGAAATAAAATACTGGAGACCTTACTCCTCATTTTCTAATTGTTGAGACACTTTTGAATATCTGGGAGGACTACATGACTTTCAAATAATGAACTTTTTGATTGTTTAGTTTTCATTTCTAGTATAGAAAAGAAGCAAAAGATCTTTGCAGCCCTTACCTTATATGATGTAAAGTGTTTGACATGAAAGAACCCAATCATTTCTCTAGACTTTTAAACTTAACAATGATTTGGAAATAAATAAAATGTACCGATTTGTAAGATCTGCTAGGAACATTATGTTTTGTAAATAGCATTAATCCTACCTGGATTGATATGGCAACTACCCTACTATCATTTTTTACTACATATACAGTGTTTGTTATCTGTACACTGTTTTAACTTAAACATTCTGTATTTCCAATACCCATTAAATATTGTGAATTTTTTTTATGTAGGACTGATTAGATTGTACCTTGTTTCTATTTATCATGGCAAACATTGGCATGGGAAAATTTCAAAATAGGATTTCTACAACCCATTAGGCCTGAGGTAGATTCCAGAAATCTCAAATTAAAATTAAAGAAAAACTCCCAAGATGATTGTGTTCACAGACTGTGTTTGAGAATCACAAATTTATTCAACTGTCATGTTTTCATACTGAAAGACACTGAGGCTTTAGAAAATTACAAGAGGCCTTTGAGTGTCACAGCATTCTGTGGTTGAAGTTGAGTATAGCAGCTCTGATCTCCAAAGTCAGTGCAGTGACACCTTGGAGTGTTTGTGCTGAGATCATTTCTTCTGACAAATAAATGCTGCTCATTTTATTAAGCAGGTACTTTTTTACACAAGCATACATGAGATTTAATTTGAGAAGACCATAGAAATCTACCACCTGGAAGTAATACTTTTAAAAACAGAAAAATTCAAAGAGTCTTTGGAAATCAGGCATCAAAGACAGTTATTTAAGGATAAGATGAATATTAACTTCTTTCAAACACTTTATATGAAAGAAGTGGGCAATGTCTTCCCATCACAGCATGAGATCAAAATCCTGTGGTCTCAACTACAGAGTTCATTTTTTTTAAAGCTGAAAGAGCTTACAATCAACTGGAATATGTTTATTAAGTAATTCCTTAGTTCCAGAATGTAGTAGCATCCTACCATAAACAAAGAAACAAAAACAAAAATGTTCCTACAACAGTTTTTCATACTCATTATACTAGATAAGGAAAAGTCATTCCGTGACTGGGATCCAGCTGGTGAATGAAGATGCCAAATTAAAATTTCTTTTTTGAATCTAGCTGTCTCTAATGATTTACATATTGTTACAATTAAATATTCCCTCCTTAATTAAAGAAAGTGATTAAGCTTATTTATAATCAGAAAAGATGAAATAATATGTGCCCATAAAATCACTTTAAGTTGAAAATAATCAAATAGAAAGTGTAACAAATGTTTTTTCTGGTTTAGGCAGATTCCAAATACTCCATTAAAAGAGATAGGTGAGAACAGCTTGAGTTTGAAAAAAAAACACACAAACAAGCAAACAATGGCAAAAACAAATCTAAGGACAAACAAAAGGGGAAAATGAGTGCTTAGTTTTCATAAAAGAATATCTAAGCAAATATTTCACTCTATTTACCAAGGGTCAGAAACTCTGAGAGGGATCATAATCTCACTCAAAAAAGACAATACCTGAAGATCCTGAGAATGGGAACAGCGCACTGAAAGGCACATTTTAAGGGAAAGCATTTGATTCCTTCAGACAAAAATTGTCACAAGGCAGGAAAGACTGCACAGGGAGTAAAGATCAGGAGCACATTGTGAAGAGAATAAGCCTTCTGACTATTTTATTAATTGTGTCTCAATATGCCTCAGACCCGCGACAAACACCATTCACATGCCTAAACCTGGAAAGAAGATGCCTGCAGAGTGAAGAAAAGGAAGTCTTTTTTCTAAGCTACACATTTCTAAAAGAAGACACACAACACAGAGATTTTCCTGGAAACTGTTGAGAAAAGAGCACAGAAAGCCAGGAACCAAATCCATGCTGAAGTACTGGGGACAGAAACTGACTTAGGGAAGCTCTCTCCGCAGAAACAGTGCAGACCACACATGGTGACAAACCCCACTCAGAGGCAAGCACACCTGTGAGGAGGACCCACTGCTGCTCCAGAGTTGCACATAATTCCATAAGATGAAAGTCCACCCCGGGCACATGTCTCTGTGGAGGGATGAGAGGAGATGGCCCCAGAGAGACAAGCTATGGATGCACAGGACTTAGATAGGGCACCAGATAAAAGACAGATTTGAATTTTAAATAAAACAATATTTGTGGGAAGTACAAACACGTCCCAGCCAGTATTTCAGACATTTCTACGCTCCAACATTCCTTGTTTTTTTTTTTTTTTTCTGAGCAGGATATATTTATTGAGAGAAAGAAAGTTTCTGTCCAAGAGAGAGATAGAAGGGGTCCTGAGTGGGTTGCCCAACATCCCTTGTTGCTTATCTAAAATTCTGATTTAAATAGATGTCACACGTTTTCTTTCGTCTGGTAACCAGGATCAAGGAAATGCAAAAAAAACAAGTGTGACCGGGGACATGGTATTAAACTGACTTTTCAAGCCAGGGAATGTTAAGAATCTTTTTAGAAACAAATATACACAGGTGCATCATAAAGACTCTACTTTATCTAAGCAGACAACGGTGGGCACAAATGGGGCTGCATGCAGAATGATCATCCTGGTTTCTGTAGCTTCTGATGTTACATGGAGTCAACCAACTTCCAGCTGAATGGATACCCCACCTTTATTAACATCTTACTGCGCACATCACACTCCGCTGACTGCTACTTATGAGCACCGGATGAGCTATGTCTCTTCCTTAGCTGCGATCAACATCTCTTAAATCACCCTCAGATTCTCATTATTGCTCGTATTGGTGGTACTTAGGCACTGAGAGCTCAGATAAAATTTTCAAACGGCAACCTGGCACTAGAGGCTCCATCTCATCTACCCAAACATCAAAACAATTTTGTGTCTCAGAAATGTACGCAAAGATTTCCCTTCCACTTAAAAGTCATACATTGCCATGTGGACACAAAAGCAGCATGTTGGTGCCCTAAGATTTATGAAACAATTCACAAGATTTGTTCTACTTGAATCCCTCAACCATCTTTCTGACTGTGCCAGACACAAGCTAAAACCCAGTGCTTCAGACGGACCCTCCTGACATTTCTATGAATTTCCCACTGACGTGGACTCCTCTGGAAGTTTTTACACTCATTCTCCACTCTCTTTAAACCCTCATGAAAATCAACTCAATAAAATCACTCCATTCATTTTGGGAGAAGCACATTTTAAAGCTGGGGACACTTTTATCAACCAAAATAAATTTCAGGAAATTTCTAACCAGTTGCTATACTCTTGAATATTCAACAACAAAAGTTCGATAGTATTTCACACACTGAATTTCTATGAGCTCCAGCTGAAGCAATCTTCTCTCCAGGGTCACAGCTGCCTAATAGTAGTTTCTGAAATTGGGAGGTGTCCTGGTCACCTCAGACTTTATACACAGGCGCACTGTGCATTCCAGGCCATTTCATTCACTCAGCAAATATTTAAAGAGAACGTTTTATACGAAGAGCATTCCCAGAAAAGCAAAGATGTATAGAACAGCTTACTATACTTGAAATTTTAAATAAGGGTCTCCTTCCTCTCCATTTTATTTGCCCCACCTTAGCTAAGTTTACCTGGCCATTCTGTTCTCCTTGTTGCAGTTGAGTGTTTGGTAGCACAACAGCAGAAACACAAGGGAGTCTCTTGAAAGTTCCACAATCTGTTTTCTCTAGGGAAATGAGGAGGATAGGCACCAGCATTTGAAGGTTATTTTGAGGATGTTGTTTTAGGTACTTTCTTGTTGCCGGTACAAAATACTTGACAGTCAAAAATTAAAGTAGGAAAGTTTCATTTTAGCTCACGGTGCTAGAAGTTTCATTCTATATTCAGCTGGCTCTAAGCCAGGGAAGCATTACAGATGGGCATGGCAGAGGTGCCTGTCAGGCAGGCAGGAAGGAGGCACCAAGGAATGAACCTCCCTTTCCCTTTTTATTTCATGTGGGCAGTAAGCCTGTTAGTTGGTGTCAGTCACACCCAGGGTAGGCCTTCAACTGTCCATACCCAGAGCTATTCTAAACCAAGCAGGGGGCCAATTCAGTTATCACACCCTTAATCCAGTATCACATACCTGCAATTCAGTCACTTCCCAGAAGCCCCCCCTATGAACACAAGGGATTTTGGAAATACTTCTAGATATAACCATAGCAGATGGTAAAACAGGAAATAGTATGGTAGCATTTCATCTCTCCCCACCTGTATCATCTCCGGATTTTCTCTAGAAGAGTAAAAGTTATACAAAAAGAAGAGAATACACTGTAGTGTGGTTACAAGTGGGTACCTATATGAAAGATCTGACCAAAAGAATACAGATGAATAAATAGTGTTCTGTGCAAAATACATTCTGTAATTTTACTTATATCTATGATGATCATAAAATATATCATCTAAGTTTTGAAAATTTTGAGAGAAATAGAGGGCTCTTAACAAGATGTGATAGCAATATAAAGAAACCAAGTGCTCTCCGTGGTAAACTGGACTTATGGTCATCTTACTTATAATTTTCTTTTACCCTAAAATCCTTATCTGTGATGTGACTACACTGGAAAATTACAAATTGGTAAGCACCTGTATTTTAGAATTTATTCAGTTATTGGCTTTGCCTTTTATATCTTCATGTGGTTTTCTTTCTTAATAGAACCTTTATTAGGAAAATAAAAGTAACCTATATAGAAGAATCATGAAAACTATGCATTTAAAAATTTTGACCCTTAAAGAGGAGTGCAGAATTGAGAAAATTTCAGCAGAAGTATAAAAGGAAGATATAAGAAAAATGTTTGGATATAACAATTTATAGAATCTAAAATTCTTTCATTTCTATGACAAAAGATCAACGTTTATAGCACTTATTAAATACTTGTACATTGAAAACTAAAATTAAAGATACAACAAAAGCACAGATTCATTATTAACAGTAGGTATGACTTAAACATACTATTTCCCATTACTAAATCTCTCATAACTACACTCCTAAACTAGAATTGCACAAATGAAATTCTGTTTCTTGTGATCCTCCAAAAATCTCCTGGTCTAAAATCTGTCTAGAAGTCTAAAGATTTTCTTATTCCCAGGGAATTTTTCTTTATAATTGTAGTATCATTAGAAATTACCAAACATTCCTCACATCAGATCTTAAGGCATTGATCTGAAACTATCCAAATATTAAATGCATTGCACGTCATTGTTAACAAGGAAGAGGTTTTCAAATCCACGTTTTCAATGAGTACTAAGTTAGTCAAGTCACTTATTTTTCTCAGAATTTAAATTGTATCTGTAAGGCTTTCCTCTCTAAATGAGAGAACTTGGTTCACTAACCACCCCTGGGGAAAAGCGTGTCTGGCAATAACTAGTTGTAGGGAGGAATAAGGCAAAAAGTGAAAAACAGCAAGACTACAGTCCACTATAGTTATCTCACCTTTAAAAAGTCACACTGAAGATTTGGGTACTGATGTCTTTGCATGCCCAGATGAATATCTGACCTCATTACTTACCTACTTCAAATCCTTCCAAGGCTCATGGATAATGTCAAGTGGAAAAGACATAAAATTAAAGCTCTTTAGTGAATTTTCTTTCTATATCATAACAGTTCTTTCCTAGGATTCCCCCTGATGTATTTTATAATCTTCCTAAATATACTATAATATTTATCCCACACTGCTCCTTCATAAGTCCTCTATATTTACACCATGCCTAGGCAGTTCTCATCCTTCACACACAGACCTCTCAATATAAGGTGGTGTTGTGTAACACAGAGAATTTCTAGTCATAAGCTATAGGTAAAGGAGGGAAACAATTAGCTCCTCACCAGTTAGCTTCAAGAACCAATACTGACAGATTGTAGCTACCAATAGAGGTACTTGGCCATCTGTAATGAAATCTGTTCCATTAGACACCATTGCAGTAGCTCTAGCAACAATTGTTTTAATTAGTTCTGATCTTTAAAGATCAAATATGAAGTAAAATCAGTGCCTAGACATTTAATTAATGATATGATTAAAGCCTTTTATAAGACTTCACGTAAGGATCATAGAAAGAAGTTTTCAATAAGAGCTTACCAAGGAGCAAGTTCATGGAGAAAACAGGAATAAAGATTGTCCTCTCAGTGGAAGATGATGACAGAAAAATGTGTTCCTGTTGCAAGCATGAAACACCCAAAACCACAACTTAAGGGAGGCAAGGTTTATTTTGGTTCACAGACTCTCAGATTTCTGTGTACACCTGGCTGGCTCCAAGACTGAAATAGGGTAAAGGGCTATGGGGGAGCAAAGTTGTTCACTTCCTGGCAGCCAGAGAGCAGAAACCAGGAGATGAGAGAAAAAGATCAGGGACCATGTACAGCCTCCGAGGTTACATCAGAGGTATACTGTACTAATCTCCTAGGTGTCCCTCCAATCATTCAATATGACAGACATACTGAGCCTTACCACCATGTTTCCAAACACTCGCGAAACTTTTGCTGGGTAAAAATTATTAGTTTTGAATTCACAGTAATGTATGTGAAGATGCGTGATTATAAAAATAGCTTCAGAAATAACTCAGAGCCATGTGATTCAGACATACTTATCTTGGAATCTTGTAGTTGAAATTCTCTAGAAATGGAGGAATGATTTCTTTTTGCTTTTGTTTATTTCTGGTTGATTTCCCTTCAAATGCTAGGTACTCTTGATGCCATCATCAGTAAATTTCTATATATGACTTCCAAAGTTTCATCCTAACACAGGCTGAAACCAGCCCTAACAAAACCTGTATGAGTAATACAGTTGAAGATTGGTATTTGCTAATTTAGAAAGGTTCAAAAATCTATTTTGTCTTTTCTTAGATATAAAGGGCCCCAAATCAAACCTACCTGTGTTTGAGATCATCAGATAGTAATTGAGTTGCTTACTAAATTAAAAATTAATACTTTTAAAGGATAGTAATATAATCTTCACAATGTATGGTCCACAGTATACATTGTAAAAACTTGTAAAATTTGAAAACTCTAGTCACATTTAAGAAACTGTGTCCTAAAGTGAAGCAAAAAGTAATCAAAAACAACCAGCCTAGCAATGACACAAAATTAATTTGCATCTACTAAAACAATTCATATAATTTCAAAAGTATATTTGAAGAAAATATGGTCTAAGCATTTAGTAAGCCATCTACAAAGAAAAAAATAGAAACTGTAAAACAGGTCAAGTAGACGTTCTTAATCTGAAAATACAGAGTCATAGTCAGGGTTTACAAGTGAAATAATTTAATACAGTACACATAATTTATAGGATTATTTCATAGCAGTCACCAAAATTGTCAAACACAAAAGTAAATCTGTCCACACACTAGAGACCCAAGGAATCTAGCCAAGGACCTGGATCCCATGCAATGTTCTGCATGGGTTCAGCTGAAGACCTAGAGCCCATGACCATGCACCCATGAATCCAACTGGATGCCTAGAGCCCACAACAATGTCTCATGTAAGTCTGTTTCACAGGTCTGTGCTGGGAAAGTCCAAGGGTCAGTGGTGAAAGCTAGAAATTGTGTGCCAATGGGCTGAAGAATCTGTGCCAGCAGGCTAAGGGCTTTGCACTGGAGCCAGGATGCAATGCTCAAAGTGAGGACCAGGGCTCCTCTAAAAAGTATCACAGCCAGCCTCAGTGACAAGGTCCTGAGCTTTTCTGATGATGAGAACAGTTAAGTTCATA
>RJWT010048148.1:0-11188 GCA_004365215.1 Cuniculus paca | reverse complement strand
TTTAAATTTGTTTTATGACTATAGGGAAAGATTATATAATTTGAAAAAAAGATGTATGAAGTTAGTTTATAAAACTTAAGAATATCCTTCTAGGCACTTTAACACTGAGAGACTATTTTCAGTTGAGAATAAGTCACCGAAGAAATACATGGTGTGTTATTTTGCAAGTTTTATAAAATTGCAATTTTGGTTTTTGAGCAATTAGTATAATATTGGTGCTATGAAGTAGGAGGTCCATTTTTCTATTTTTATTCAATTTATTCACTTGACATATACCAATGATTTCTCAATATTTTTCTTGCCTAGTCTTATGGGTGGAATTACATTAAAGAATGATTCAAAATCAAAATTCCAATAAAAACTTCTCATGATTTTTATTTGTTTGGTTGCCATTCTCCTTTTTGTTCTTTAGAAAAGCTAAAAGGTAATCATAATTATATAATTACATAGTATTAAAGTAACAACAATATACACTTCTTAAATAGGAATGCTTTGGGGAGGCAATTGTACTTACTGGGAGAACTTGTGGTAAAGAAAACTAAAACTCATCAGCTGTGTATCACCTTTTTAAAACCATATTTCCACATTATTGAAATATTATGATGTAGGATAATTACTTTAACGTGATAATATATTCAGATAAAATAGTACTAATTTGATATCAGTTTGGTTTCTACACAGTCAAGTTTAATAATTATAATATCAAACAATATACAAATGGAGTTAATTCTCTTAGGGATTTCATCTAGATTGCTTACTTCTCTGATTCTTTCACTTTCTTGTCAAACAGTTAATAAGGTAAAAAATTCAGGATTTATAAATAAAATTCTGAAAGTCTTTTCTTAATTCTTATTTTCCAGAAATTTTTTGTTGGTTATTAAATGCATAAACAGTGCATTAATGATTAAAAGAAAGTGTTTAGAGAATTCAATATTTTGATATTTAAAACTTCACTTTTCACATTATTTTTCATTAGTGCAATGATTTTTGAGTTATGAAATCAATGATATGTTTTTCTCTATTTTTTAGATTTTTTTCTCAGCACATTTTTATAATTCATTATTCAAATGCAGAAAGAGAGATATAGAGACAGAGACGGAGTGATAAAAGAGAGAGAAAGACAAGAGTAAAAAGAAGAGGAGAAAGGTAGAGATGGAGAGAGAAAGAGAGAAAGAGAGAGAGAGCGAGAGCAAGGCAGAGAGAGAGACTACCCAGATTGTTCTAGACTTAGGAGACAGTCTAGCTACAGTAGTTGAGGTCTCCCAGAAACATGGGAGAAGACAGTACTAGAATTAGGGAAAGACATAGCTGAAGCACCAAGGCAGCATTGGCTACTCCTGTACTAATTTGACGTTCAGGGAAATTTATCGAGAATATATTACTTGTCACTCATCAATCAGTCCTTAATAAGCACCTTTGGTTAGTAGGAAAGATCACATCAACAAATCCATGGTACCCTGCATTGGGTGATGAAGGTCTTTTGCTCTTAAGCACTAAGTTTCATCATAGTGAAAAGAAAGAAAACCTGCTTTCTAATGTAATGATTAGATTGTCTTCAATGAAGAAAGTAGCATGTGATTTAGGCCTTATAATTGGCATAAAGAATGATAGGATAACCTAATTTTCTCCATGTTTTCAATAATATATATCCAGAAACAAAATCAGTATATATTGCTTCAACAAGGATGTACCAGTTTAAGTATTCAGAAAGTTCTGCCTAATATAATTTGAAATTTATAACAAGTTAGGGGAAAGTTATTTTATGGAAGACATTTTTGTGGTTGGATTGCAATAATATTCAATTTAGAGGCAATATTTTAGATTTCTATAAAATAAAAAAATTGGAAAAACTAAAATGAATAGCCTATTAGATTGAGATCCTAAGAAATGGCAGTAAAGGTAGTGATTAAATGAAACAAGTCATAAAATGTATTTGAAGATGGTTAAAATACTGTTTTGTTTACACAATTGATAATGTTTATGGTTTAAATACTGTTTTATATACTTTATAAAATATTAGCCATTTTATTTGTAAAATTTTATTTGTAAAATTTATTTGTAAATATTTGATAAAAAGAAACAATTTTAAAACAGCTAAATATTTGTGGGGTCAGAAGAATTAATTTGCCGAGAGGTGAATGGAAATATAATTTTGAACAACTTTGATCATTGAATGATCTATAGGCATAACATATAAGTACATGATATATAGTTATGTAGTTTATATTTTTAGTAAGATAATCTACAGAAAACAACTTTTTAAGTATCAAAGTCATGAAAAAATGCACACGATATTCTCATTCTAATTGTTCAAATTTGATACAAACTTTAAAAACAAATCAAATTTGAGCAGGGCTGGAGTTAGGCCCTATTACAGAATTAAAAGATAAGTAGTTAAAATATAGCCATTAGTGGGAAAATGTTTGCATAATCACAGTGCTATGTGGCTATTATTTAGAAACTATTATGTGACTGTTCTGTGTACTTAGCATTTTTTTTAAAATGGAAAATTCACAGAATGATCCAGTTTCCTTTTTCTTTAAGAAGACTTTCAAAAGAAATTCATTGTACCAAGATGATAATTTTGTATAGTTTAATAGTTCCCATGAATCATGAAACTGCTTCCAACCCACATATCATTTGACTTGAATCAATTTTTATGCACTTTTGCTATGGGAGAGAATTTGGATAAAATAAAGTGCCAACCATGAAAAGTTATTCTGGATTAAGACAAAAATAAAAGAATTATTTTGATTGTGCTATAAATGTGCTCTATAACATTCAAAGCAATATGATGAACCACATTAAGGCATACTAAACAGAAGTGATCAAGTCAAGTCAGGAAAGTGATGTTCTATACAAAGCCAGCAATGAAACAAATTGCTTGACAGTGTAATTATTAATAGTATCAGTGCTCACTTTTATTTCAGTTTTCAATTATATTAGTTATATCACACAGAAAAAATTGTAGTCTTCAAGGAGGAAAATCTGCATTGTTCTTTAAAAATTTCATCTATGCTTATGATTTTGAGTAGTATTTTTAGGCTTTAATTTAAATATGGATCCATAGGCCGGTTCATTCTAAGGTTTCCAGATTCATACACTTAAATACCTATTCCTACTGAATGCCCCATAGATGCCTCAGACTGCACTGATTATCTTCTTTGTTCACTCACTGCTACGTACGTATGCCCCCGCCAAAATTCCTTTCTTTTTTCTTATATGACAGTTTTGGAAAAGCCTGAAAACTCAGAATTTTCCATGACTCTAACTCATCCCTATATTTCCAATGGAAATTTGTTGGTTTTACTACTAAGTATCTCATATATGCTTCTTTTTTCCTAGTCTATTGTCATTATGACCCTTAATCTTCATTTGTCAACTTCTGTAGAAAAAGGGAGGGAGATCTTTTGCAAAAGGGAAGAGGACCAAGAGATGGAAGGAGGGAGTGGTGAAAAGATGGCAAAGAGGTGAAAAAAGAATTAAGATGTGTTACACAAATGCACAAATTCCCCATAATGAATGTAATCATCACGTATAGCAAACATGTACTGATAAAAATAAAAATTAAAAACAATTAAAACAAAACACACACACACACGAAACAACCCCCACAAAACCTAGCAAATTAATAAAGTTTGCTTCTGGGTGTGCGTGGGTGGATCATGGAGTTCCATGGAGTTGTAGCCTTAGGTATATATATGGTCTCATATTTTTTCCTCCCTGGCACTGTTCCTGTGTTCTGCTTCCTGTCTGCCATGAACTGAGCAACTTTGTCTCCCATCCCCTTCCTCCATGAGATTACTGCCTTGTAGCCTGTCTACCACAGACAAAATCCCCTGACCTATGAGCCAAATAAGCCTTTTCTCCTTAAACTGCAATTTCTGACATTGAGTCCAGCACTGAGAAAGCTGACTAGTCCAGTCATCCTTGTGTTTATTGTGTTTTGTCCAGTTATCTAAGTATCTCTGAATTTATTATCCTGTCGTCATTTTCCTTCTTATCCTATCTGTTTTTGACAGTGTTATCAGAGTGACAGTGATGCTATAGGCAAATCTAGCTGTACTCCACAAAAATTTTTTCACTTGTTTACTAATTACTAAATTATGCATCTAAATTTTTACTTTGCTCTCTACTGTATGGTATTTTTCCTCCAGATTACATAAACTTTCATTAATGTGTATTATAAAGTGTATCTATTCAATATCAAAGCTTAGGTAACCTGTTCTAAGGAGTGAAGTGAAAACTTAGGAAGAGAGCCAAATGTGCATACATTTATTCCTTCATTCGTTAGTGCTTGTTTAGCAAGAAATTAGCATCTCCTAGGTGCTATGCACATGGATGCATGTAATGCACCATCTTTGACCTTGAGTTTTCACTGGACTTCCATGGGAAACACTTAAACTGCTATTTGAATCTGCACATTTATTTTTAATTAAGGTAAGAAATGGCAACCGACCAAATTTTGAAAGAAAATTAGGTGGTATTAAAAAAGAAAAGAAGAATGTGTTTTTAATCACAAGAAACAGTATACCAAACTTGTATAAGTTAGTAAGAGCAAAACACAGCATAAAAGCTGCAATAAATGTATCCTAGAAAGTCAGGCTTGGTATGCTATTGATAAGATAACAGAGTCTAAACCATAAAGATTCTTGATCATCACTGTAAAGTTGGTGACCAGTGTCATTTCAGACAGTGGGAAAGTTTCATTATGCTTTTGTTTTTTTGAGGTGACTATGCATAGATACATAATATTAAAAGTGTGTATAATGTAAAAATTGATAATAAACTGATAACATTTTTAAAGTATGACAAACAGAAGTGACTTGATCAGCTCTGCATTTAAAATCTTGCAATCTGGAGAATGGATAGAGAGGAAGAAAATTATGCAGAAAGGACATTAATTTTGTAAATATTATAAACTAGAAATAGTAAAAGCCTGAAGGAAAGGAAAAAAGTCTATGCAGTTGGAAGTGTTTAAGAGGTAACCTCATGAATACTTGTTCAAGGAAGTTATCTGCATCATAAACTGCAGACCAAAAATAGAAAAGTGAAAATAAGAACAAATGCTCCTTGACTTACAATAGGGTTATGTCCTGATATATACATTGTAAGTTAAAATTACTGTTATTTGAAGAAAGCATTGAATACACCTAACCTTTGCAAATACCATCATACAGCATTATGTTACACTGTAGAAATTCAGTAGTTTGCCTTATGAACCCTTGGATGGCTGGGAGCTGGTTCTTGCTGCCTCTGTCCAGTATTGAGAGAGTATCATTTCACTGGGATGGAAAAGATCAAAATTCAAAAATTCACGTATTATTTCATTTAACGTATATTGCTTTCTCACCATCTTTAAATTCAAAAAGTTCTAAATGGAACCATCCTTACATCAGTCAGGCACCATCTACAGAGTTCTTTGCAGTGATGTAAAATAGAATTGTTGTAGGTAAATGACAGAGCTGAAGGACCAAGACTGAACATATATTTATACAGTCCTACTAAATGTTTGCTTGGGTGGATCAGATCTGCTTAAAGTGGTTATGGTTTAATAAAGTAATTGATATAGCAGTGAGTTTAAAAATCATAACAAAACAGTGTGGAGGTACATCTTTCTATTTTCAGAAATTTCAAAGAAAAGTTCACATCTTTTCTGATTTGATGAAAATGTAGTTATTAAAATAGAAAATCTCTTTATTTTCGTATGTATGAGAATGCTATCCTTGGAAGGTCAGAAACTGTGTACTAAGTTAGTGGATACTAATGTTGCATACTTCTAGATTTTTAATAATGATCACTACCCCTCTCTAATACTATAGATAGAAGCAAAACAATGATGAAAGAAAAGACTACAAAGAAAAAAAAGCTATAAGTACTAAGATCTATGAGGCAACTAATCAAATTGTTGAACTGGATGCAAATCTTAAAACTAATTTAAAAGAGACATTTTTCATCATTCCAAGCTCGAATCCTGAATATAATTAAAACCTTACAGGGTAAGCTTTGATAAAATAATTTCCAAGTTTCCTTTCTCTAGTCGGCATTTTAAACCATAAGTATTCTTTTATTTAGAATTAGATTTGCTTGAATGTACACCTTATGCAACTTTAACCAAAAGAGTATTATACATTCAAATTTTCTGTTCTATTTTTCTTTCACTTGTTGCCATTATTTTTAACTGCTAGATTGTTAAATGTGCAGCTGTTCTTCACTGTATGTTGAAAATAAATGGGGACAAATTATAGTTACAGTTATTTTGGCAAAAATATAAGATCCCTGATGAGACCTTGATGCTATGGAAGTGGATCATGAGGGGCGTGGATGTGCGTGAGAAATGTACAGATAGAAACCAAGAGAAAATCTGAATCACCCCTAAAGGGGCAGAATGCTTGTAAAGGGATGGTTATATAAAGACTTCTTTGTTGCTCCATTTCTTTGGCCTCTCAGTGAGGTTATTCTTTTGGCAAATGATCTATCTTAATATTACACAAAGAAGCTTTGTATGGACAGTGCATAATTAGAATTCTCTCGTTTGACAATAATGTAAGGGAAAAATTTGTGCAATATCAAACACTATAATCCAGAATAAAAATAGCATCCTTTGTTGCATGAATATAAAGCTAATAATGAAAAGTAACAACTTAGAATACTGAAATTAAGGAAACTTAGCATCTTTTAATATTGTCTTTAGGATATAAACAAAACCATGATCCTTCCAATTACATGTTCCTGTCCCCAATGAGATAGTTTATTAAGTGTTTTTCATGTGCCATTGTAGTGAATTTTTATGTTATCTCACCACTCCTTATACTAATGAAGAGATTTGCTATCATTATTATTTATATTTTCCAGATATAAAAGTCTAAGCTTAGAAAGTTTGAAAATTTTAGCTGTGGTCATATTTATGGACCCAAAATTTCAACTCAAATCAGTTGATTAATAGCTGGCTCATGCCGACACCATGTACATTTTTTTCTAATACAGACAGAAATTGTGGTTTTTCTGGAAATGCTTAATGCATCAAATTTTTCTTTAAAAGTATATTAAATTGAATTTGGGATGCTAGAATATGTTACATTGGGTAAAGAGCATTTTAAAGCTCTCTTGGCCTGTCTCTCATATTTTTAAATTGTATGTTAATCATGTTTTATCTTAGAATTCATAGTGCCTTAAGAGGTATACAAATGCATTTTAGAAAATCAACAACATTCCGACATTTTATCTTAAACTTTGTGTGCATGCAATTGATAATGTGAGCTGTGATAAAAAAATACAGTGAACATTTGAATTTTAGAAAATTTATTACAGTAAAAATACATATCCACTAATCTTCCTCAAAATACTTCCCTTTATTTTGAATACATTTAGTCTATCATTCATGCCACTTTCTAAAGGAGTTCTGGAAGTTGTCTTTCATGAGGTTCTTTAGTTTCTTCCTAATGTCTGCCTCATTATGCTAAACTGATTAAAAATATTTAACTTTCATGGTAATTTAGACTTTGGGAAAGATCCAGAAGTTGTATAGTACTAACTCCAGTGCATAAGATGAATGATGACACCCCATAAGGTTTTTATGATCCCATCTTCCTGTTTTGTAGTACTCACTATGAAAACTCACCATATTATTTCATCATATATAAAGACACCCATGAAAAGGACTTCCCTAACTGCTTCAGAAGGAGATTGAAGAGGATACAAGAAAATGTAGATATCCCCTGCTCCTGGATAGGCAGAACCAATATTGTCAAAATGGGCACACTCTCAGAACTGTTATGCAGATTCAGTTACAGTTATAGTTACAGTTATTTTGGCAAAAATATAAGATCCCTGATGAGACCCTGATGCTATGGAAGTGGATCATGAGGGGATCATGATTTTTACAGTCAGTGCAGTCCCAATCAAAATATCAACAGCATACTTAACAGATCTACAGAAAATAATGCTAAAAGTCACATGGAGCCAGAAGAGACCCAGAATATCAAAAGCAATTTTGGGCAATATGAGAAAGGCAGGAGTAATTGCAATATCTGACTTCAAACTGTACTACAAAGCTATAGTGATAAAAACCACACGGTACTGCTATGAAACAGACACATGTATCAATGAAATTAATTAAGGATATAGAAACCTCCCCACACATATTCAACTACCTGATCTTTGACAAAGGAGTTAAAAGTATATGTTGGAAAATAGCCTATTCAACAAGTGGTGTTGAGAAAACTGGTTATCTATTTGTAAAAGATTGAAACTGTACCCTTATCTCTCAATGTATACTAAATTAAAATCAAAATGAGTCAAAGAGCTAAACATTAAAACAGAAACATTGAACCTTCTGGAAGATAAAATAGATAAAACACAGAATAGGAAAAAATCTTACCATCTACTCCCCAGAGAGAAGACTATTCTGTTCCACTGATACTTTCATCTATGCAGACAAGAACGCACTGCCATAATTGTTGTACCTTTAAAGTCTTCCAAAGTTGTTTTTCTTTAAATTTTTGTTTTTCAAGGTTATTTGTGTATTCATATAATTTCGGAACCATCTTAAAATTCTGCAAAAATAGTTACCTGGTTTTATTTTTTAATTGGGACTTGCACTGACTGTAAAAGTCAGCTTAGGAAAATTGATGTCTTTAAAAATATCACCTATGTAGTTCATGAATGTGATTTGTTAATTTCTTACTATCTGAAATTATTTAAGAACCAAATTGATTCTTGCTCATTTTTACTTCTTTCCATTTCAATATTTATCTTTGTCTCTATACTTCAGGAATTTCAAAACACTACTTGAATTGTAACAAAGAAAGGAGTTTATGCTTGGGCAAGGAAAAATTAAAAAGTCTTCAAAAATAAGGAGAAAAAGCTACACTATCAGCTTCTATGTGCTACTCTACCTGAGAAGTCAGTAAGATGAATCCTCCATGACTCCCTGGCAGTGGATCTCAAAGAAAGCTTTCTTTCTTTCCAATATCTAGTCCACAATGATGACTAGATGTAGTCAAAATGCAGGAGACCCAAGAATAGAGAGTTCCACAACTTTCCCTAATGTGGCTGACTTTAATTGGAAGAGAATACGGAGAATGCCACGTGAAAGAACACTGACAAAAACAATGAAGATTTTGATGGAAAGTAGCTAAGAGACTGCTAGCTTCATGAGAATAATAGGAAAAATAATAGCTCAGTTAAAGGTTTAACAGAAAGAAATAGATGAGACAAGTAAGAATATCCCACAAAGAAGTCACATAAAAATTTACATAGGACTAATAAAAAATTTAATTTTTTTGAAAAGGAGATGTGATTTTAAAAAAAATACAGGAATGTTCATAGCAGGTCCTGTCTGTTACAGTCCCAATTAATGAATTTTTTTTTCCTGCATGCTATACTACTGTAAATCAGACATTGTCTTCTAATGAGAGACAGGCAGCATTACAAGCTGTGATTGCATTTGGAGATGAATATCATATTGTTAATTTTAGAAAACCAGAAGATAGCCAGGGGAACTACCAATTCCCACTGGTTCCCAGGCAGTCCCTACCCAAGACCCCTACTGGCCTAACAACCAGCTGGGTGATTGGATTAGAAAATACTTCCAAACATGTGTTCTTGAAGGTCTAAGAAGAATACGAACTAAACCATTCGATTATTTTAAGTTATCAGCTATTCAACAAGGGAAAGAGAAACACCCCTCTGCCTTCTTAGATCATTTACGAGAGGCATTGATAAAACACACGTCCCTAGACCCTGATTCAATAGAAGGACAAATTATTCTTAAAGATAAATTTATTACCCAGTCAGCTTCAGATATTAGAAAGAGTTACAAAAGATAGCTTTTTCTCCAGATAGTTCACTTGATACATGTTAAAAATTGCCTCCTCAGTATTTTATAACCCTGATGAGGAGGAAGCCAAAGAGAGAAAACAAAGAGACCAAGAGAAAGTGGCTGCCTTTGTTGCAGCATTAAGAGGAACAGACAAGGCCACTCTCTGCTCTCTCCCTCTGACTGGACTGTCATCTCCACAGAAGAGACCCGGGTAATCGTGACTGCAGAGGGAAAAGAAACCAGCCTATTTCTGGACACTGGCACAAGTCTCTCTGTCCTTCTTTTCAATCCTGACCTTCCTTCTAGTTGTCATACCTCAGTGAAAGGAGATGAGGTAATTCGCTATTTTTCACAACCCTTTGGCTGTAACTGGGATGGTTTTCTTTTTACACATTCATTTTTGATTATGCCTGAAAGTCCAGTTCCCTCTTAGGAAGATATATTTTATCATGTTTAAATATTATAATATATATGCACCCTTTTCAAGTACACTGTCTTCCCCTCATGGAGACAGAAATAAATCCTGAAGTATGGGCAACTAAAGATAAAACAGGTAGGGCATTAAGAGCTGCTCCAGTACAGAGACAGCTCAGAGATTCTACTATTTTTCCTCAACAAAGGCAGTATCCTTTAAGACCTGAAGTTAAGAGAGGATTACTAACACTGTAGCTGGTCTCTCTCTCCTAAATAAAAAGGTAAAATTAATGAGGCAGGTAATCCTCCAAATTTAGGATGATATTAGATCCTCCAACAGCATGGGAGGTACTTGTGCAACTATAAAAGCTGAATGCTGTATGTACATTCCTGATCATGCTGCTAATATCTCAATAGTTGTTCAAGATATTAGATGACAAATTAATGACATGTCAGATACTAAAATTCCCTGGACCTTATCCTTTTCCTCCTTATGGAAAGCAATTACTAGCTCCTCTTGGTGGAAATCTTTTTTAACTATACTCATAATTATTCTGTTGATTCTATTATTTGGGCCGTGCATACTTAATTATTTCTTGAACTTTGTCTCCTGAAGACTTAGAGCTGTACGCCCACCCAAGATGAAGCTGTCTGGTGTCTACGAGGGCCTTTGGATAAAGCCTCTGTAGAGTATCTCTGACTGCCAATCAGCAGCTAGGACCCCTTTCAGCCTGAAGAAGCCAGATCGATCATCGTCCATTTCTCCCTCACGGCAGTTTGGGATACTTCTTCAGAGGGGGAATGTTACAGGCAGCTAGCTGAGTTAGTTAGAAATATTATAGGCAGTCAGATAGGGCCAGGCCCTCGAGAAAGCTGACACGGAGGACCAGATGTCTTGTGACCTTGAAGGAGACAGACACCTCCTGCTATAAGCCAGATCTCAAGTCAAGG
>RJWT010048147.1:0-11196 GCA_004365215.1 Cuniculus paca | reverse complement strand
CCCAAAGCCTCAGCTAGTCATGGGGGCAGGTCTTTCTAGGGCGGCTGAGTCTAGTGTTTCTGATTGGTTCATTGTCTAGTGCTGGGATTGGCGGTGTGAGTGGTGCACCCACCAAGCGTGTAGCGTATGTTTCAAGGGTAGCCGGCATACAATATAAGGGAGGGAAGGAGGTATGCTTTGTCCTTGTTTCCCCTCTTTGTTATTGTTGCTTGTGGCTGCCCCTTAGCCGCACCACCCTGCCTTGGAGCCAGCTGAGTATGAACAGAAACTTCCACAAGTTGTGAGCTAAATAAACCTTTCCTTCCCAAATTTTGGGCATCAGGTATTTTGTCTTAGCAAGGAAAGGAGAGTAACCAAGACAGAATCATAGTACCCCCTCAAACTCAAATGAAGATAGCCTTTGACAAAGCTAAACCAAAGTGATCCTCATAGATCTTTTTTTTTTCCCTCATATATCTTTTAAGCAATAACTCTCAGGACTCACTCATGAAAAGCAAAAGCCCTTATAACAAGAACTGATCATACACACAACTGATTAAATGAAATGTATTCTAGTGTCATTTTTTCCCTCATGTAAAACTATTGAATAACCATCTGGACCTGACAATCTATTTTCTGAATGGTCTTCAGCAAAACTTCACATTTTCTCTCCAGAAATATAAATTTAAAAATATTTTGCTTATTAGTGGAAATTTTAGCTAAATGCACTCTTTAAAGTCTAAATTAGGTCTGATTTGGTTACCCTGAGATATACAATATTAGAGTATATTGTATTAATCCTTAAATGCCTTCTTAATTACTGTGCCTTTTTAGCACTTTATCTTTTTTCTTCTAAATAGATCTAATTAAGTTTTGATTGGCCTTTTTTTTCCCCCAATGAAATTATAAACCAGCTTATCTTCACTGGTCATAATAGATTTGTTCATTCAGCATAAAGAGGAATTCAGTTCTACTAATTACTTAAACAGTTAACATGCCTCTGGCATTTGTTAACACTCTAAAAGGCGTTTGTCTGTTTACTTTTAGGTATTATTATTTTTTAAAACTCTTAAAGAGTTTAGCAAACTGATTTGCTTTTCATCTTTGATTAATGTCACTTTTTAAAAATTCAAGAGACAGATGTAAATAATAGTGCCTATAACATGGCTTAATTTTTTCCTGAAACTTCCACTTGAATATTAAATGGAATTCATTCTGTGAGACAATTCCTTAGGGACCAATGTTCAACTTGAATCTTCAGTGACATTTTAACTCATGTATTTCTTTTAACTCAACTTACCTATCTGCAGTAATGAAAAGAATAGTAACACAATGAATTAACAGCAGATTCATTCTGTTTCTCTTTTTCAACAAAGGCTACACATTTCAGAGTTGTTAAGACAAATTGGGAACATGACGGACACAGATTCTATTGATATGACTGATAGTACACATTGTTCCTTCAATGACATGGAATAAGTCTTACTAAAAATAAATAATCTTCTCTTTCTGTCACTAGGGAATTGATATCAAAATAAGAAAACCGAAACAGCAAATCGATACATTAAATAGAGATTTTAAAGTCATATGTGTTTTAGAAGGAATGAATTAAGACAATTTTTAAGGTACAATTAAGCAAATTGTGATTCTTATATATATACATTTGAAGTACTGAAAAATAATTTTTAAGCTTGATACAATACCACAGATACTAAATTATCTTTAAATTGTACTTTAACAGCTAAAAATCTAGAAATTTGTATGTTTGTTGCATAGTTATAAGTCAAAACTTAGAGTTTGTAAAAATTTAGAAAATTTTAGTAACTGCTTAGTACTTTGCTTATAATTTTCATAATTCAAAATTGTCCATACAGAATTTTGAAACAGAAGCAGTATTTTGGATAAGAGTCTTTGCAGGCAATTTAGATATTAAGTATATAAATGCTAACAAATATAGTAATATGTCCATAAAGATATATTTGTAACCTAATGATATTATCAAATGTGTGACTATTAGGTCATTCACCACTTTATAAATATTCTAAACTTATAAATATCCTGTGTTTTCACTTTGTTTTAACTTCTTTTTTAATATATGATAAGATAAAAAGACGGGGAAGAAATATCTAAATTTTGTTATCAGTTGTTATTAGATTAAGATAATAACAATTAGAAGTAATTTTTGTTGAAATAATAATAAACATAGCATAAAATATTGTTTAATATGGATGAATTAAAATCAACAAAACCAGAGTTGCTGAGGGCAAACAATCATAGATAGAACAGTTTGGCTTTAAAAATTATCTTTCAGAAAGTCATAAAAAGATATTTACAGATAAATATGAAGAGAGTTTACTCTTTCAGATTTTGCTGTGGTAACAGTTTAAAGAGAAAGGGCAAAAATAATACTAAAAAGTTTGCCTGAAGTACACGCATAGCTGCTAAGCAAGTAAGTGAACAAATACGAAATTTTAAGTAGTCTGTATATATGTTAAAGTGAGGAAGTTAAAAAATTAAACATTAAATATATACAGTATATTGTTCAGAAGAATGAATTATGTACTCAACAAAATTTTAATGTATGTATAGATTTAAATACAATCACCAAATCAATAAAGTACATTATATGACTTTTTATTCCATCAGAAAATAAAACAATGAAAAACAGCAACAACAAATAGTATCAAGCCAATAATAAAAAAGGAGAGAAAAGATACAAAATAGTGGATAAAAGGTAAAAGATGATAGAAAAATATAGTAATAATCACAGTATATGTTAAGGTGTGACATTCATCAGTTGAAAATAAAAGTTAATTGATTTTTAAGAGAAAGTATGTTTTTTGAGAGAAATTATATTAATAAAGACTGAAACCTGCACATAGCACAATATAAGCCAATAAAATATTTACCTTAAAACTTCTAACTAGAAGACCAAGAAGCAAAAAAAACCAAAAACAAAACATTATTTTTCAGGTTGAAGGTATAGCTCAGTGGTAGAGTACATGTTTAGCAAGCATGAAGTGATAGACTCAGTGTCACTCACCCCCCAAAACACACCCAAAGCAAAACAAAATAAAAAGTTGAAGCAATTATGTTTGACAAAAATCAACTTTAACATTAAAAATTTAAGAGACATCCGGTAATATAATACAATATTCAATTGCCCTGGAAAAATATAACAACTATAAATGACTATACAGCAAATAAAGATACTTTGACACATACAGAGAAAGCACATGTTTGCATCACTGGCAGCTGATAAGAGCAGGGCAAGTAGATGACCAAATTCACCAGAACAGTGACAAATGTGAATATCTCTCTCTCAACAATTGGTTGGTTAAAAACACAAAAACAGTTAAAATATAGAAATGTGAAATATAATTATAATGCTGATTATTGAATACAGGAAGTATATAAATGTCAAGTACACAAAAGAAAAAGAAATAATCTTTGCCTGTTAAGATCATGTTCAACACCCATTAAAATTAATCACATTCTTGTTCCCAAAACACGTCTAAAAGTTAAGGTTTTTTTAGGCGACCATGCTCTCATGGAATTAAATGTCAATTATCAAAGATAAACAATCAGTAAATCCTCTACTTTTTGAAACTACTTAAAGTATCACATAGGTCCTTAAATTTTTAAAACATACTTTTACGTATTTTAATTACAAATGTTCTGCATACCATAATCTGTAACAAGCATTGCAAGGATTTCCAGAGTAATGTATAGTCTTAAACTCTTGTAATAACAATGTGAAATGCCTAAAAAAGAATGAGTTCATGTCTAGTCTAGGAATACGACAAAAGAGCATTACAACAACTCTAAAGAAATACATATAAAGATAATTGCACAAAGAAGATCAAAAACATTAAAAAGCTAATTGTTTAAAAATATTATACTATGTATAACCCCAAAACATGATTGAAAAGTTTAAAAAAGGAATATAGAAATGTCCAATAGTAGTGAATTTTTAAAGGACACAAACACAAATCCAATATAAAGTAAAGTGAAAGCAAAAGTGACTACAAAAATGTATTCCCAAATTTATAAATATTGATGAAACAAAAAAGCAATATAACTTTTAAAATCATCTCAAGATGAAATGAAAATCTGAATTTTACTGTAAGGGACACAATTCAGACAGGAAAGCAAATATGCTTGTATTGGCTCCATAGCCATCTACAGATTCTCCTAGATGATTTAAAGAGACAGCTTTTTAATTCATTTTGTGGAATTGATCTCACCTTAATATGAGGACAAGCAAAGAACATTAGAGAAAAAAAATTACACCCAATTTTATTCATGATCATCGATGCAAAATATAAATAAAATTTATGAAACTCAACAACATCTTACAATAAGAAAAATGAACAAATCTGTCAACTACTGCAAGCTTCTTTATCACTAAAATCTATAAATTTTATTCACTATATATAGAGATAAAATTATGAAAAGGAAACCATACTTTCAAAACATTTTATGTAATTCAAATCATATTTTTTAAGGTTTCTAGAAAAGAATTGAAAAATAAAGATTAATCTTTTATATATCTGTTAGATAAATCATGGAAGTGAATATTCCAATCAACATCATCACTGTGGGTGAAACCCTGAAGGCTTCACAGTGTTTGGGAAACAGGACAGTTGCTCGGGTTACCTTTCCCCCTATGTCCTTCAAAAAACCAGAACAGAAACCAAAAATGGGGGGAAAAACTCCAAAAATTAAAGGTTATCTGCATACGTAGAGGACAAAGAGTCCACAGCTGTACAGCTATAGGTATAAATGGAAGAAAATGCATGCTGTGTTTCCACTGGCAACCTTTCACACTTTTGCTTTGAGGTTTTACCACTGGCAGACAGGTAGAGATCAAGAGACAGGTTAAAAATTAATTTAAAACCAATACCAGAAAATGAAGTTCACCTGTGTGAAAATACTAAACAACAAAAATTGTTAAGCAAGTTTTCAGCAGATCAGAGTAGTAATGCTAGAAGAGTAATAAAAATGTGTGTAATTTAGTCCTCAAATATCAAAACTGTGTGTAATAAAGTCTTCAAACTTTACTGAGAACTCAAAATATCAGGAAAAGACAGAGCTACACTTTAGTAATTAGTCATGAAAAGGAAAAGAAATCAAATAAGAAAAGTGATACTTGAAGGGAAAAAATTTAAAAAATCTTTAATATATAACAAAAATATCTCATTCTCTCTCCTTAATTAACATAACATGTATGGGCATGTGCACAGATGAGCATATACGCAGACATGCATGTACACACAGGAACTCATGCACACTTTTATCCACAAAAGATGATAGCTACTGATTTAGGAGTCTGCTACTCTACAGTCTTGTGCTCTACATGAGAGATTATCAAAGTTTCTGAGTACATAATAAATTCATCAAAACTAATTATCTGCAGGAGAAACAAGATTTAAAAAACATAACTTTAAAAAACAAAGACTGTGGATACTGGCACCACAAGTCCCACTACAAATACTTAGCAAGATTGTCTTAAAAGTAAAAAGGACTGGGGACATAGGTAGGTGGTTATAAGTCCCTGGGTTTCAGCTCCAGTACCACACACAACACACACACACACACACACACACACTCACAGAGTAAACCAGAGACTATATGCCACCTGACAAAGGTATACAGCATCTATGAATTAATATTACTGAAAACTCATAGTAAGATAGGCTAATCTTTTATGCTTAGGTGAAAATTTATAAAGGAATGCTTTAAACAACATCATAGACCTCATTAGAAAATTCCGACTTTGGGAACATGTACAAAGCAGGCACTCAACACATACACATAGACGAGACCAACCTAGCTGTGTCTACTACACGATTCTGCTACCTGGCATGATTAACAAAGCACAATTTAAAAACTGAGAGAAGGAAAGTAAAATAACCAAAATTATGATGACCTGATTTGTCAACTTAATTATACTTCAGTGACTCAAAGATGTTTTGACTAAAAAATCAAATGAAAGTGTAAGAAACATTTCTTTCTGCCAATCTTTCTAGAAGTCAGGAGAGTCTGTCAATAATTTTTAGAATAAATAGCAGCACACAAGGGTAAAATAATTTTCCACTGCAAATAGCAAAATTGATATAATATATGCAAAACTGTCAGAAGGATGTCTCAATATATCTCTTGCATTTGAGTGTAAAATAATCTGTTTATCCCTGTTGAGAACAGTATTTTAAAAATAGTATTTCCCTACAAAATTTTCTCAAGATAAATATGATATCATCAAGACAATGAATACTCCTAAGATTCACTTATATTTAACAGTTATATGTCTCATAATAGCTTCTTGACCTTACAGAGATATGTTACTTTCAGCAATCCTGTCATCACAACTATTTTTCTATTTGAAATGATAGAAAAAGTTTAGCATTTGTAGACTAGAAAAAATATATATTTTTCTCTGACTTGGAGTATTGGGATCTACTGTAGCTTTGACTCTGAAGAATCTGATTCATATCTAAATGCATTGCTTGGGAAAACTAGAAAATAAAGTTTAAGGCTCATTTTGGAATTATTTCTGCGCCAAACTCAGAAACTATGGGAACCTAACTTATTTTCAAAAGTGTTTAGAATTCTTGCAAGTACTTCTAGATTTAACAATTTATTACATGATTATTTGGTACATTGCCAGTAGAAAAATAATATTTGGTTCCCAAAATGATAAATTCAGCAATAGTTAAATATTTTATATTTTATGTAAATTATAGAAATAAGCATATTAGTTCTTTTGCTGTAAACTGTACATAGATATTTTTTCTCCAAGACTTTGTGACAGATACACCATAAAAATTTCCTAGTTAGTGATTAAACATTTTTAATATGGGAGATGAGAGCCTGGCTAGATTCTGGACTTACCAGTGTTATAGTTATGTTTCTTTTGGGGGGATTACTTAATTTTGAGCTCCAATATTATCATCAATAAAGTAAGGATAAGAGTTTGTCACAAGTTCTTTTCTTAAGGAAAATTTTAAGAATTAACATTAGGCTGCATACCATATCTCTTCACATACAATTTTCATCCTGTCTTTGTCTTTGCAACTATGTATTATATATTATTGTCTTCCAAAGAAAACACACCAATTTTGTGTTGCTATTTACCTACTGAGATTGGTGATTCTAAAACACTGTCTTTTTAACATTTCACAGTTGAAGTGAAAAGTAAGATGATTTAGCTTGTGTTTGTGCATGATTTTATGTCTTCTTCGTGGTACGTTTCAAAGTCTGGGGCAGTGGTGGCAAACCTATGGCACTCAGGCTGCAACAGACTGTATCCACTCTAAAAGGTTCTCCAGCACTGACCCTAGGCTGTTCATGCACCTGCAAGTCATTCATGAAGTGGCACCTTCCCCTCTGCTCTTTCTATTTCTTTGCCACTTAAGCAAAATAATCATCACAACAAATAAGAGTTGCGACTTGAACTGGTTGGGTTTCAGATGTGTTATTTCATAAACAGTGATTCAGAAATTGAGAAACAATACGATGCGTGGCATAAAATGATCATAATTATCAAAGTAAGAATACTTTAATAAAATGTTTAAAACACAAATATTGTTTCAAATGTTAAAATATAAATAATATTTAAATGTTAAAATATAAATAAAATATATTAAATTCACAGAAAGGAGAATGTGTCACAGAAAAGACTTAAATACGATTTCTTTTCAGGGAGTAAAAGATCATTTTTTAATTTATTGACCAAATAAATCTTTATAAAGCCATGCCTATTTTGTTCCCATTTGGTTCCTCTATAGAGGGATAGAGAAAAATTTGGCCCCTCTGAGGAGCTTCTGTTTAATCATACTTTTCAAATTCATAATAAGGGTTTCAAAATACTCATGCTAAGACAGCAAAGTAAATATTTCTAAAAATAAAGGAAATACTAATCAAAGCTGATTTTCCATTCACTGGAATTTGGAATACAGTCTTAAAAATGTGCTGAAACCATCAATGTTTCAAGGTGTCTTAAATAGATGAATAATGTTCTTTTTGTAGTTTAAGTTAGTGTGTGGAGTTCCGTTTCCTTGGTTAACAAATTTTTTGCCTTATCAGTTTCATACTTATATATTAGAATCAACTGTTATTTTGACGTATAAGACATAAAAATACCTTTAAGGATATCATTCTTTCTCTTTCTCTCTCTCTGTCTCCACTGTGCTGTCTATTTTGAGTCTCCTACCAGTCTGGCTAAATACTGCTCCCCTGTAATATGAGTAGTATCAATACTAAAGCATAAAACTATGATCTTGATTAATGAGCCTGTTGAAATCACGTTGTCTAAAACCAGCATCCGCCACGTGTAATCCCCAACTGCCTTCCATGTGATCTTTTTCCCTTTGATATCTTTTTAAATCAGATTATCTGAAAAGAGGTGAACACCTTATTAGGTTGATAGAGATTAATTCCCTTCCCCATCTTTTATGTACTTGAGAAAAATTAATGAGAAAAATTAATCTGTCCTATGTTATCCCTGTGCAGCAAGTCATTTCAATAATAGAAAAGTGAATGTTGAAATTAGCGGTTACTTTAATTAAAAGGCGATCATCAGAGAGTTGAATTCCTAGCCAGCTGTTGACTTACAAACAGAAAATAATTGGCACATAAAAACTAGCAGAGGAATACCACTCAGAATGCAGAAGCTCTTGACAATAAGAAAGTAATAATGCAGTAAAATCATTTACATTTATATAGGGGATGCTGTATTTATGTCTGTTTCCAGTTATTAGCATTCCAGGACTTCGCAAAGACATCACCTTGAACCTCCTTCCTCATGGTTACTCGCTCTCTCTGCACTCTGACAATTGATGAGCTTGACAATCTCGTTAAACTGCCAAATACATAATTTGCAGAGGCGCTAACTCACCAGCTCCTGGATAAGAGCAAAGTGATGGTTTAACATGAACTTGGCACTGATCTTAATGAAAATTTTGTTTTATAAGTCAGGTTGCTAGCATGTCACCGTACTTGAAGTCTGCACTGCCTTGAAGCAAAACCATAAAGTGAAAGAAGAAAAGGGTTAGTGATTTTTAAGACCCTCTGGGTTTCTCTGATCCTGTAATTATATTACATCTCATTCACTATATTTTTAATAATACATTCTCTTATTTTCTAATGTCTATTCCTATTTTATCTTTCATCGTTTGAGAATAATCGCATTTATGTTACCAATTGCTAATTATTTAAGATCTGGATTGAAGACACAGTCATGTTTATGTAAAGAACAAGAGAAAATAGGATTTTTTGCACCTTTGTCTTATTCTTTATGGGGTAGATGTAAAATACGAATATAAAATATAAATGTACATATAAATATAAATGTAAATATGGCAAATGTGACTCCCATGAATACAGAATAATTGGAACAAAAGAAAAAGGTAGGGAAGCAAGTTACTAGCTCGGAGCTGATCTTTGCAAGTACCCAAGCCCAGGCAACTTCGCATTATCTTTGAACAAGCTCAAGAGCAGGACTGTCTGGAGGCTACCTACCATTCTTTCCAGCAAAAGTATCCCAATACTTCAAACTTCTTTAGAAATTCTGCAATAAACACATGGTCCAGGGAACCTTCATCATAAATACTACTCAGCTCTACAGTTTCCTCAGTCCCACCACATCTCTCGGAAAACAAAAGACTAGGACTGAGTGGTTAGGACCTGAGATGGGAATACTGGGGGAGGTTATTAGAAGGAGCTTTGATTGGTGAATGAGATACAGGTAGTCAGTAGTAGCAACCACTTTATTTTATAAGAAAGTCAACATGTTTGTATTTGATGTAGTATAAATTCACAGGCATTTTTTAAGATAGGAAAATATAATTTAAATATTAGTGTATTTCTTCAAAGAAATATAATGCTTATAGTGAGTTTTTCAGAACAAGGTCCTGGTTTCTTTTCAAAACAATTGCTTTTCTCCATCATTTGGTGGAAACATTTGGGAAACTAAATTATACAATATCGAAAATTATAAGATAATTATATTCAAAATATTAAGCATGCTGTTGTTAATTAAAAAGCTAAATATGAAGTGTGACTCCATACAATTAAAAGAGGACAGGGGGAAATTACCAGAAATCCAGTATTAAGTTGATTTTCTTTTACTGCTAGGTGGACAGGCTATTGGCACAGCAGAAGTCTCTTAGTGGAATGACATGGTTTGTGATACAGAATGAAATTTGGGAAAAGATAACAGCTGCTATTGAAACAGACTAGTAACAGCTTATGATAATGCAGAAAAAACAATAAAAATAAAAATCAAAGAAACAAAATATATTTTATCCCCCTTCCAATCAGAGTAATTAATTAGGGAATGCATGTAACATGCGACATCTCTGGTTTACTTTTAGAAAGAAGAAAGAAGAAAAACAAAAACACAGACTGTGAACTCCAACATAATAAGATTTATTTGCCTGCTGCATTTTAGCTTTAGGTTTTAATAATCATATGATAATAGAAATCCAAAATGAAAAACCACATAAGACACAAGGTAAGAAAGTACCTAGTTTTTTCTAAGGCAATAGTGAGAGATATAATTATGTAATGTATCATCTCATGTACATAAAAAATCACCATAGAGAAATGATAGAAAATTCAGAGACGATTATTCATTTTAACACATTAATATTTATAACCACACAGGTATCTTTATTAGGACTAGGTTATCTTGAGTCCTAAGATATAGACTAATTGTAAAAGCAATTACATAATTTCTGCAACCTATGTTAGCAGAAATAAGCATGATCAACTTTAGTGCTCTTGAAAGTATAGAAAATATTCTCAAAACATATCAGTGAGAACTCTGTGGTTTAAAGGGGATCATGTAGACTTCTAAGAAGCTGCTTTCACAATACTATAAGCAACAAAGGTAAGATGCCCTGATCATATCAAAGGGACCACTTACCCTTTCTTCAATAAGAAGGCAATCTGAACACATAGATCAAGTTAGATATGCTGTTTTTTAAAAGACCATATAACATTTTTATCACTCAAGGAATCAGCCTCTCTTTCAAATAATACTTCAAAAATAAACCTTTAAGAAATCTAACCTTGAACACATCTTCCTGGGCTAATTACCATGACATGGTAATGTGAGAGAAATGATCCCTTTCCCTTACCCAGTTCTCTTACCCAGTTCCTGTCTCCTGTCAATGTTGCACACATTTTAATGAATAAGATATTTGAAAAGAG
>RJWT010048146.1:0-11182 GCA_004365215.1 Cuniculus paca | reverse complement strand
CAGGCGCCAGCCAAGGGCACCGCCGCTGCGGGAGGCGGTCGAAGCTGGCCGCGTAGGGTACCAACTGTTGCGGTTCCCCCCAGGCCCCCGTTTCGTGGGACCTTTTTGCTGCTCGTTAATCATCCATTTTGGGCAAGCACTGTTTTTTGAAGTCGTCGGGGAGGAGTCCAGGACGGCGAAGGGGACCTGGTACCCTGGAGTCAGGAAGTTACCTCCCGCACTGTGGAGGACCGACACCGGTGCTGCCAGAGGTGACCCGGTTCAGGCCTTCATCGCGGGCCTTACTGCCCGTGAAAAAGTTCCCACACTTGGAAGGATTTCCTTCCATCACTCAGTCTGTTTTCTTTGCGCAAAACTTTTAGACAGTGATGTCCCCCAACCAGTCGAACTGACTCCTGCTTTTCGTAGGATGCTGAGATGTGGCGTATGCTGCGGAGACTGGACAGATGAGTGACACTGACGGGCAATCCAGACTTCTCAGTTGGATTCTTTAATGTCTACCTTTTAAAAAAAACTTTAACGAGGAAAAACATTAAGCAAGTTACCTTCCTTTCTTGCCCGTCTTCTTGTATAAAGATGTTAACAAAGCTAAACAATGATCAAAAGCCCAGCAAGATTAAGAATCCAATAGGGCGGGGGTGGGGGCTGGGGGTTGAGGGTGGGACTAAATAGGCTGTGGAATAGAAGATCTGCCCATTAATTGCAAAGAACAGAGACACTTCACCATGAGTTGTTTAGAGCATTTTTCATACCATATTTCTGAACCCGAGCATCTTTCTGTGGGAGGAAGCTAGTGGTGTTAGTTTTGGTGAATCAATTAGTTGAGTGAAAGTAGGTTCTTATTATATACTGTGCTCTACAAGGTAAAACCCCAATCCAGCACTTTAGAATTAATGTCACGAAGGAAGCTCTGATGCGGCCATACAAATCACAAACATACTGACCAGTGTTGCTAATGTGGCTAACATGAAAAAATTGAAGCAAAGATTCAGAATGTTGCCCTTTTTCTGGCTTTAGAACTCTATTGATCTTTCTGGCTACCCTGATTGAGTAACACAAAACTCCATTTTGCACAGGAATCACAATTGCACTTTAACGTGTCAGTTCCATTGGATTATACGTGTTAACACTATTATGAGCACATTTTTTATTTTCATGAATATTCTGTTATTTCTCTACATCAAATGAATTTTTTTTTCTCCACAAATAGTCTTCAAGCACTTCGTGGATTTTCCTTTATACTTTATGTAATTCTGTTATTTTGGATTTGGCTGTACTGGTTTTCTTAAGATCTATAACTCTAATATGTATGTGATCATATAATTGAAAAGCAGAAAAAGCTGTGCTTTGTAAATTTGTTGTTGGTTTAACACTAATTATGAAATTTTCTGTATATCTAATAGTATTATGAATTTGTTCAGGCTACTATTACAAAATACTACAGACTGGTAATTTAAGCAGCAGATATGTTTTTTACAGTTCTAGAGTCTGGCAAGTCTAAGACAAGGTTCCAGCAAGGGAAGGTTTTGATAGTTTTGTGCCTGGTTTGCAGGTGGCTGCCTTCTTACTGAGTCCTCACATTGTGGTAGTGGGGGCAGTCGGAACATGAGCTCTCTGAAGTCTCTTCTTGTAGAGACAGCACTTCTATCAGATTAGGACCCCACCCACATGACTTCATTTAACCTTACTTGCCTCTTACTTGCCCTCTCTCCAAATACAGTCATGTTAGACATTAGAGTTTCAATGTGTGCATTTTGGGGAGACATAATTCAGTTTATAGCACTAATCTTGCAGCCTTTTCTCAGATCCTGATCCTCTTGACTATGATGTAATTGACTACCCTCTTTTGTTTTTTTCCCTCTGTTACTATTTTGACCTACTTCCCCTTTATATCACACTTTTCCATTATTGATTCTTCTATCACGAGAAATAAAGATCACTTCTTTTCCTTGATGAGAGAAAAAAAAGAGCTAACCTTTCTTAGCCTATTTTGTGCCAAGTGTATTATGTATTAATTTAGCCACTCGTTCAGACACTTAACAGATTGCACTGAGTGCTGATTTTGTGCTGAACACTAATTAGGACACTAAAAAGATGAAATTCCTACTTTAACAGCATTTCATTCTGGGTAGAAAGATATAAAAAATTAGGATATAACATATCAGATGGTAACAAATACTATGAATAAAGTTAAACATGGGATGAGAAAGAGGGTTCTATTTCTCAATGGGGAGTTAGGTGTGGCCAGGGGAGGCGTTTGATTAGATGACATTTAAACAGAGGCCAAAAGGAGGGAGGGAGCAAGCCAAGTGGAAATCAGAGGAAGAGCTTTTTCAGGCAGTGAGTTTAGCAGTGTTGATGCCCTGATGCGAGAGCCTGGGTAGTGTCTGAGGCCAGTGCAGCTAAAGTAGTCTAATTCAGTAGGAGAGGGAATCCGAGGGAAAGTATGGGCCAGATCACATGGGCCAGGGAACTTGAATAAGCTTTTCAGTGTTCTGAGATGAGAATGGTATGACTGTAGTGGTACAGCATGGTGGAATCTGGGACACTGGTTGGGCTGCTGTTAAAATTGTCCAAATAAAAGTTGGTGATGGTGGTAGCCATGGAAGAGGTTAGAAATGTATGTGAGGCCTACAAAACCATGCCATTGACTGACTGTATGGTTTTTATGATAGCTATTAAGCAATTTAAAAAATCTGTTTCTCTAAGGGAAATTCTGGGAAGATGACAGTAGCGGTATTTTTTCAGTCCCCATGTAAAAAAAGACAAAACAACTACATGAAAACCAAAAACCCAAGGGCAGCATCAACAAAAAAATCTAAGGGAAATGATAATCGCATGGTTTCCAAAATAGAAGCAAGTGGTACTAGCAAGGCAGGAGCTGTCATAAGATGTTTGTAGTATCAGCAAAAGGAATCAGTGAGGCATTTGGAAAACTTCAAATAGCCAAAATGTACTTGCTGGAAGGTCCAGCCAGTCAGGTTGAAGACTGCTGTTGAAACAGAAGGGGATTTTTGCCTAAGCGCATGAGAGTGCGTGGATTTGTGGTACAGTGCCGAGGGACTGGGTAACATAGCTGTAGGAACCCTGGAAACTAACCTGCTAGACTTCTTTCCAGGAAAGGTACCCACACTGAGGACAAACTGCTGGGAATGGGACCAACACTGAGCAGAATAGAGACTATAGGACAAAGGAAAGAAAAGATCCAGGTAAATGTGGGGGACTGGAGAATCTCCAAAAGTAAACTGACTTTAATTTTTAAAAAAAATTGCACAGTAAAAATCAGATGTTTTTAACTATGAAGTTAAAAATGCTAACCTTAAAACTACCTCCTTCAAATTGTTTAAGGAAACCAGTTTCAGATAAAAATAATCACAGGAAAGTATGGACATCAAATTCCACAGAAAATGATTGTAACAAAAGAGAATAAGAATAAAATTCCACCACAAGAAAAGTATACTAGAAAGTCATGTCCACTAAATAGATCAAAACTACCATCTACTATTTCAAAGTAAACCAAAAGATACTAAGAACATCTTCTGAGACAGGGGAAAAAACTATAAATCAGAATTAGAAACATTTCTTGAATTAGCAGAGAAAAAATTATTTCTGAAATAAAGACTGAAAAGAAAACCAAGGATGAATAAAAACAATTATGCCTTAAGAGAAGTAGAAGATGAAAAGGAATAAAAATCTTAAGGTTGAAAAATAATGAAAGATAAAAAAACAGCTTATACAGAAAAGAGGCAAATACTGAAGATAGACAAAGGAGATCCTACATACAAATAATTGGAGTCCCTGGAAGAAAAAAAGAGGATAGGCAAACAGAGCAAATACTATAAATCACAGTTCAAAAGAACTTCCTTGACATTAAAAATATGTATTTGAAACTATATATTAAAAGAGCACACTGCCCCTGAGAATATCAACTTGTACTTCAAAGCTCTATGACACATTCTTGTACAACTACTGGACCTTAAAGAAAAAAAAATAATGAAAATGTCTTGGTGTGTCTAGACAAAACAAAACAAAACAAAACAAAAAGCAAATTAGATTACTTTCAGACTTTTTGGCAGCAATGATTTATCGCAGGTGAAAATGGAATAGGGTATTTAAGATACATAGTATAGAGTGGCAAATACATGAGAAAATCATTTATGCTTTACAATATGGACCATACTGCTGTATAACTACTAGGTAAAGAGAAACATTTATGAATAAATGTAAAAGAATAGAATCTGATCCAATCACTATGAGGCTGTCGTGCCCTGAGGAAACCCAGACTAGTCAGGAAGGCCATTTCTAGGTGCTCCGTACTGAGACAGAGATCCCAGCTAAGAGCCAGCATCATTTTTTTTTTGAAATGTACAAATGTCTGGATGATTCTAGCCTCCAGCTGTTGAGTCAACTCCAGACAGTGAGGCTTCCATGCTGTGGCTGCAAATACCACAGAGCAGAAATAATAGTGTGTTATATCCACCCTGTGCTGGTTGGCATGGCCAGTTGTCAGTATCTCCTCTTAAGTCTACCTGTGACATCACATTGGTAGCTTGAAATTGGTAGTAGCATTTACACCATGGAATTTACAAATACTTAAATCAGGAGACTTCTTTCTATTCTTGTCTAACCCTCACAGAATTCATAAGCTTAGTGGAATGGGTGTTTTAAGCCACCTAGTTGTAAAGTTGTTCATTATACAGTGATACTGTAGTTTTTTTTTTTAATTTTTATTTTAAAGAAAGTAAAACCAAGCAAAATAAAACAGAATAAAGCCAATCAAAACAAACCAGTATAAGTGATACAGGACTTCAAAACAATAGGAAATCAGTAATGGTTACCACAATGCCTCTTGTTGTCTTCAATATAGCTGCAGAAACCTTCAGACATAGTAAAAAACAAAATAGAACCAATAAAAACAAAACAATGAATGCAACAAAGGACTTCAAAGCAAGATAATAGTAAATCCAAAATGGCTACCATAATATATCTTGCCATGTTTGAAATAGCTGCCCATGCCGTCGGACAAAATAAAATCAAACAAAACAAAACCGAATAAAATCCAGTCCAACAAAACAATGAAAATGATACAGGACTTCAAAAGAAGATAATAGGGAATTAACAATGGCTACCACCTTCAGAAGGAGATACCCCATAGATGCTACATTGTGTATTGTTATCCTCTGAATAGGTGATCAGACTACCAGCTTTAGATCTGCAAAGGCAGTGAAACACTAAACACTACAAGTATTACACTGTATTTTACCTCAGTAGCTATCATCATAGCCTGTGTTTCTCTGCATCAGCCAGTTGCTTATGGTGGTGGTGTTGGGGTTGAGTTGGCTCTTCTTGTTTCCCAGCCCATATGCCGGAAGGGGCTGGCATCTGGCTGTAGCCACAGCAGCCTGCGCGTGGCACCGATTCACAGGGAGGGCTAGTTTCTTGGTGACTTCTTGTTCTCTTCCCCCTCAGTCCACGAATGGCACTGACTCATGGGAAAAGGCTGACATCTGGCTGTCCCCCCCACCCTGGTGGCCCGTGCATGGCACCCATTCTCGGGGAGGGCTTGCTTCTTGGTACCTTCTTGTTCTCTTCCCCTGCAGTCCACATGATACTGTAGTTATTGAAACAGCAAGGAAGGGTTACTACAGAAGGATGTGGTTTCTTTTCTGGAGAAGGAGGCAGTCAAGATTGGAGCCTCTGAGACTCTGGGATGGTTTGCAGATTCTGTCTTTTAAAATTATTGTTTTAATTTTTTTTTAGACAGGGTCTTCCTGTGTTGCCCAGGGTGGTCTTAAACTTCTGGACTCTAGCAATCCTCCTACCACAGCCTCTCAAGTGCTGGGAATACAAAATTTCTTATACTGAGGGGTGGTTACAGAAATATTTATTTTACAGCAATTGATGAAGTCGTATATTTGTTTTTGTGATTTTCTGCATCTTTTATAATAAAAATTTCTTTAAAAGTCTTAAAATGGTTTTTATTACCAATATTCCTTACTAAAAATGCATTTTTGACAGGAAATAATTGCATGAAATAACAATTTAATTAAAAAAAATTGAAGCCTAAATTGTGGAAGGCCTTTGGTACCTAGTGATGATGTAAACATACTCAAAATTTAAACAGCCATACAGTTTTAAAGGAGAGGACACTTACAATGAAGTCTTTTGCTAGTCTAAATTCTTAATTCCCATTGATCAAAAGTCAAAAGAAGTTTACTTTATTCTGAATATAATATTATAATTTATAAATGTGCCAGAGTTTAGGGGATACAAAAATAAAAGTCTTCCTATTGTTTCTTACTATGTTTTACATGCAACAAAACAGAATTTTTATTTATTAAGATAGTTCTATATTAAAAGGTTTGAACATATACAATATTCTTATTTTAATGTATTAAACTCTACTAGATTCAGTTAGGTTAAGCATTAGTCCCTAATATTTGGCTCCCCAGATTTAGACAAAATTGTAAGGCTATTGGGAACAACAATGTAAAATTAGTAATGTAATAATGTTATAACAGCAGTCTTACATAGCATACTATATAAAAGACCCTCAATGCATGAGTTGTGCTATGTGGTAAAGTACATAAATAGCTATGTGCTGTGGTTTAAAATGTGCAAGAAAGGACTTAAAAATAGTTGACCAGCTATAGATTCTGAAACTCCATCAGTAAAACATCGTCATTTGGATCTATAAGACAAATTTCCTTAGAAAATATTACACCAAAAGTTTCAGCCAATACCTTGAGAAGGTAGATGTTGCAAATCTAAGCTAGCCTTAAAGATTGGAACTTGGGTTGTGTACCTGGGGCAAGGTGAGAGAGACCTCAGAAGGGGTGTGTGTGTGTGTGTGTGATAATGAGCAGAGGAGCAGAGAATTCCAAAGATAATATTTCCCTTCTTCAGGTCAACTCTGCTGAGTTGTCATATGTTTCTCAACCTATTGTGAGAAATCTATTTTTTCCTAGGACATGGCAATAAGCCTTAAAGTTTTTTGTGTATCCAAAGAAAGATTCAGAAATGAGGTAAAATGAAATATGTTAAGCATTGGGTCAAATATACACATGCAGCAAAATAAAAACGAGTAATCACTGTATTTATTAAATAATTGTTATCATTTATTAAATTTCAAAATCCCCTCCCCCAAACAGGCAACAATTGATCAGTCTTTACTTATTTATTATTTTAAATTTTTTATAACTAGTGCCAAGATCAAGTATTCTAATCTGGCTATGAAAAGCACAGTCCTATTTTAAGAAAAAAGATTCAATCGCATTTAGGTATTAGCATCTCTGATCACTTCAGTGGTCTTGCGTTGTGGCATAGGCCACAATCTCCCTTTCAGTGTCTGTCTCGGTCTATACCTGTCCTCTTATATCTCTCTGTCTCTTTCTTTCTGTTTCTTTCCTCCCTTGCCAGTTTACAGTCTGAACCCATGGCATTTGCACTAAGCTGTATCCCCAATCTGCCCTACTGTCCCCCTTTTTATTTTGGGGCAGGTCTCGACAAGTCACTAAGTTGCCCGGCTTGGGCTCAGACTTGAGATCCGTCTGCCTCACCCTCCCAGAGTGTTAGGATTACTTGCATGCGCTGCAGCTGGTTTTTGTAATGGTAATTTTCCATTTCTGTCTGATACATGTCCCCATCCTACCACTACCAATCTCTGGATACTTTACCTGATGGTTCTTTCTGGGAATGAGGCACTTTGCTGTCAGTGCCTCCAAGCAGGAGGCTGCCCTCCTCTGTGTGCTCTGGAGACCCCAGAGACCTCATAAGAGGTACTCTTGGAAAGAAGAGGAAACACTTGGGTCACAGACGTTAGCTCCAAGAACTCTCATGGAACCCATCCAGTACAACTGGCCCTAACTTCAAGACTATTTTTATTTAGCAACTGATAATGGAACTGCCAACTGAAACCTTCAGACTGGCTTTACATAGGAACAGAACTGCGACCTTGCTTGGCAATCAGAAGTTTCCTGCTTCTGCAAGCACTGAAAGCATATTGGACTTTCTTTTATAATTATTTGCATAGATTTCTTTGTCCTCGTAAAACCTCTAGCTTTTCCTTTTCCCTCTGTACATACCAAAGCCCATTTTGGCCTGTGCTTGTGTGTCTCAGATTCCAATCCTATTCTTCATTCCCAAATAAAAGTTCATTTATTAAAGACTCATCTCTAGTTTTGTTTGGCTTTGACTGTTTGAACTTGAAGTCGAAGCGGAACACCTTGTGTTCTTAACATTGAGCTGTCTCTGTGGCTCTTGCACATATATTCTTTAGGTTTTAGCTACAGCTTCGCACAAACCATCACTAAGACAGCAGTGTCATTGATTTGCGTTTGCCATGGGGTCTATATAACAAGAAAAATCGTATTAGATACTCTATTTTAAGAATTTAACAAAACTCTTGGTCATCCTAAATCATTAGAGTGCAGTGTTTTATATAATGGAGTATTTCTCCCCATTATGTGATTTAAAAGCATAAAAGAAAAATCTCCATAAGTAACACATTTTGTATGACTCCTTCCAGTTTCTTACTGCTTGTATCTCATAATTTTATTTCTTATTCCTTTCCATTCCTTCTTCTTTGTTCACTTTCTTTTTAATTTTACTATCTTACTCAGTTGCTTACTCTTTAGGTGAGTTAAATTCCTCACGGCATTTCTTAGGCTATTTGATGGCCCTCAGAATAAAGAGATCATATTATTTTATATCATGATAAACCAGTTTATCTCCATGTGCATATTGTCATTTTCATGTGATCCCACTTCCTCTAAAAAAGCTCAGTTTACTATACATGCTAAAAAAAATACTGCTTTAAATTCAGTGCATTGAAAGTTTGAGTAAGTCCAAATTTCCAACATTTTTAATGAAAACATTTCCCATAACTGATGAAGTTTAGATGGCCGGTAGTATCCATTCATGGTTCTGATTTTGAAAAAAAAAAAAAATCAAAGGAACAAAACTGATCAGCATTCAGCTTTTGCAGTTTTTTCCTGCTTAACCTCTTGTTCTTCCACTGTAATTGCAGATACAACTACTAAGTTACTTACACTGCTGGCATGTCCTGATCTGTCTAATTTTCCCTGAACAGATTTAGCATTCCTTGGATGGCCATGTAAACTTCTGGATCTTAGAGATGGGAATCCCAAAGTTTGGTCCGGTTTCACAGACAGTAAGTTTTCCTTTTCAGTTCTACCAGTAACTGTAAGAGATAAGTGAGAGATTTGGGAGACCCTCGGGGAAATGTAATTGCCATCTTCCGTATCTGTGGAGTGCTCTTGATGCTCAGCCTGCACCACAGCTTCTGACACGATGCAGGGGATGTCTGTGCTGCGTGACCGTGTGATCTTTTGAACTTGGTATTTCCACTCTGTTGTCCACTGCTGAACTGTGGAGGGGCTGCCTTGGTCCATGATTGAACTGTACTCTGCACCCCAGTTGTTATGCCCCGTGACCAACTTTCTTCCTTCAGAATACACAAAGCTTCTGGACTTCATTGATTTATAAGTATTGACCTCTTCATCTGGGTAATAGCGTGTAATTTTGGTTTCTCCCAGGGGATTGGAAATAGTGTCTTCTGTCTTTGCCATTTCCACCTTTAGCTGAGCGTTTGGAAAATCTGTTTTGTTCTGTCCATGCATAACATCTGTTGGATTTAAACTTTGGAAACTATTTCCGTCTCTTTTGGAGTCAGCTTGCCTTTCATCTTCTTCCGTTGAAATCCCGATATCTGGACCTAATTTGGGCTCTGAAGTATTCTTGGAATCTTCTACTGCAAGTCGACTGTGGTTTGGTGTTGCTGGTGAGCTGGGGCTGGATGAGAAGTGAAGGCTACTTTGCCGTTCTGGGACTAGATGTATTTTCGCATCCTTCTCTTTCTCGTCCTTCACACGGTTGGAACAGGCTCTTTTCCGGAATCCTGTCCCTGGAGGCATGGAGAGAGTAGTATCCTCAAACAATAACTCCTCCCCATTAAAATGATACCGATACAAGCTGTAGCCATCAGCACTGTTGATGCTGCTTTGCCGGAGAAGAAAAGTCGCATCACATTCAGATGAAGCTCGAGACCGGGTCTGTATCAGATCAGACCTATCAATTCCCGCAAGATTTTCAAGAGCATTCACCATTCTGCTAGATAATTCTTCAAGTTGAGAAAGTCGAAGATCAACAGTCTGCAGGGAAGTTTTCATGAAATTTTCTCTTTCATTGACTTCTTCCAACCTCATTGACATATTTTCAACCCTGGTGAAAAGGGATAGATTGAGTAAACTGAGATGAACTGAATATTAAAAATGAAAAGATAATGTCATTGCTATGTGATTTTTCAGGCTTTTGGGAATCATGGAACTTGGCAGGAATAGTTGTAGAATTTGTGTATTCAGAGTATAACTACTAAAAAGATCATAAGGAGTAGCAGCAGAAAACATTAAAAATAAATTAACAGGCATAGTGCTTAGTATTTACCAGTCATTTTGCTAAATGCTTATGTATTCACTAATGTGTTATTCTAGGCTTAGTAAGTCTCACAAGAGTCCTATGAGGTAGGTGCTATCATTATCATCCTCATTTTGTGGATGAGGAAATTAAGTTACAGAAAGTGTAAATAATTTGGCCAAGGGTGCACAGTTAATAAGTAGTAGATCTGGAATTTAAGAACATAGTCTAGCTCTAGCAAGCATTGCTCTAGCTCTTTTTATTTTCACTGGCACGTTACACTGCCTCTGGAGATAGAAGAAAGGTCATCATTTGGTATCCTGGGGAGACTGGATAACAAATCCATGGTTTGGGTAACAAGTTTCTTCTATAAAATGGTATAGTATTTACAAATAACCTGTGAACGTCTTCTTTTACACTTAAATCATCTCTACATTATTTACAATACCTAATACAATGTAAATACCATGCAAATAGTTGTATTTTATTGTTTAGGGAATAATGACAAAGAAAAAGGTCTGCAGATGCATGATACAGATGCCGTTTTGCTTTCTTGGAATACTTTCGATGGGAGGTTGGTTGAATCCACAGACATAAAACCTATGCATATGGGGTGGGGTAGGGGCAATTGTATTTGCACTTAACCTTTGGAGTTTTAACTATGACCAGGACCATGACCATCAGCAATACATGGTGATAACAAAATAGATAAATTAAAATCTGTATTTGAGTTTCAAGGGATCCGAAA
>RJWT010048145.1:0-11190 GCA_004365215.1 Cuniculus paca | reverse complement strand
TAAAACAACTCTGAGATTTCATCTCACTCCAGAAAGAATGGCCAAGATCAAGAAAACCACCAACAATAAATGCTGGGGAGGCTGTGGGGAAAAAGGAACCCTTCTCCACTGTTGGTGGGAGTGCAGACTGGTGCAACCACTGTGGAGGTCAGTCTGGAGGTTTCTCAAAAAGCTAGGATTGGAAATCCCATTTGACCCAGCTATTCCACTGCTGGACATATTCCCAGAAGAAGTGAAATCATCTTACCACAGTAATATATGTGCACCCATGTTTATAGCAGCACAATTTGTAATAGCCAAATCTTGGAAACAACCCAAATGCCCATCAGTTGAGGAATGGATAAAAAAGATGTGGTACTTTTATACAATGGAGTACTATTCAGCTATAAAAAATGATCACCTTGAGGCTTTTATAGGTAAATGGATGCGAATTGAGACCATACTCATAAGTAATATGTGTAAACACCGCATTGTCTCCCTAGTGTAAGAAACTGAAAGACTCAATAAGATAGAAAATTCCCGATAAATATGGAAAAAAGATTCTGAAGTCCAACAGTGCTTTTATTCTTCGATTTGATTGGTTTAAGTCCCTTTCCTACAATTTGATTGCAATATGTGAGAAAATAGGAGCAGCTCTTTTGAAAAATGGGACACTATGGTAGCCATCGCTGGTTTCTTATTGGCCAACGTGATCGCCTGTAGTGCTCTTTTGTTTTATCTGGTTATGTCTTGCTTTGTTTTGTTTGAGTTTATTGTCTGTACATGTATGAACAAGCATTTTGAGGAAAGCAAGAGACACTGGGGTAACCATAGTTAATCTCCTGTTGTTATGTTTTGAAGACCTGTGTAGCTTTCTGTGTTCTGTTTTGAAATGCTGTATTGTGTTTGACTCTATTCTGTTGTTGTTCTGTTTTGTTTTGTTTTCTTCTATTCTCTTTAAAAATAAAAAAAAAGAAAGGGGTTGCAGTGACAAAATGGCAAATAATTAAACAAAATAGTTGAATCTGGGGAATACATATCTTGAGTTTACTATTAGTTAAATACTTTGAATAATATATGAGCCAAATAATCAATTATATGAAAACAATTTCAAGAAAACACCTGGAAATTCTATTTCCTTTTATTTGTATGTGTGGTTTTTTGAGACAGTTTGAGCTCGTTAAGCAGTTTGGGCTGGCCTTGAGCTCACTTTGTTGCCCAGGCTGGTCTCAAACTTACACTGATCCTCCTGGCTCAGCCTCCTGGCGTGCTGGGATTACAGGTGTGAGCCACCATGCCTCGTTCAGAAATTCTATTTCTTAGTAGTTTATTCATGTCAAAATTTCCATATCATTTTCAGGACATTCCAAAGTATTACTTGTGCTCCATATAATGATTTTTACCAAATAATGTTTGCTATAATTGTGACTTGTGATAATAATTCATCATTATTGCTGTTTGCTAGTGCCATTCAAGCTATAATTAATGCAATTGTTTAATTATCTGCTCTAGTGAAGTGGTAAAGTTTAAATATTGTGCATTCAAATTTGGAAAAAAAAGTCTAGTTTTAGCCTATTTTCTTCTGTTTGTTTTATGAAAACTATATAAAGACTTTCTGGAACAAAAGAATCTTTATTTTTAATTTTTTGATAGTCTTAAAGTTATTGTGTTTATTATTTGAATTTTTCTATTATTTTATGTATTTGCCTTAATAAATATTCAGACTATATTAAAACACGATCATTTAAGTAAAAGTAATTATCATCAAATTCATTATTGATTGTTTCCTGAATCCATTTTCAATTGCCAGAATAAAACACCTGAAACTGGGTACTTTATAAGGAAAAAAAGTTTGTGCTAGCTCATGATTTTGCAGCTGAAAACTTGAAGTCCTGGAGTACCTATCTGATGATGGCTACACACTGTGTCATATCCTGATGATGGCATTTCATGGCTCAATTGCATATGTGAGTGGAAGTAAACTGTGTAGAAGAAACTAAATGTGAGCTTACTGTGTTTTATAACAACCAAGACTTGCAGTAACTAATCAAGTTCTGTGAGACATAACCCAGTTCCTTGTGATGAACACTAATTCTTTTGAAGAATGATTACTGTCTTAGTTACTTTTCTCTACTTGTTGAGACAAAATACCTGACACCCAAAGTTAGGGAAGGGAAGGTTTATTTCTTACAGTTTTGGGGGTTTCAGTCCATACCTAGCTGGCTCCAAGACAGGGTGGCATGGCTGAGGGGGCAGCCGTTCATGGCGGTGCCAAGCGGCACGAGTGAACCATGTGCAAAAAAGGGAAAAACCTGCCTCCTTCTGGACCTTACATTGCACATTGGCTCCACCCCTGGGCATGTGCAGAACTCACACCGCCAATCCCACCACTGGACAATGAATCAATCATAAATGTTAGATTCAGCTTCTTCCATGACTACATGAGGCTTGGGGGGGCCATCTACATACAAACCATAACAATCACTCTGTGACCTAAAAACTCTCAGTATGCTCCATTACCTCCATCCACACTGCTGCACTGGGGAGCAAGCCTGCAGCACGTAATCCTTCCAAAGAGAGGACATATCCAAGTGAAAGCAAATTGTCTCATACTTTCATTATAACCTAAGTTCAGCTTAAGGCTTATTTATAATACAAACTCTTCATAAAACTGTTTAAAATCAGATTTTATCACTTTATCTAATAAGTCAATGGCAAGCAACAAACTGAAAAGTTCACTATACATTTTTTTTTCTTTCAGAATTTTAAAATTAGGTGTAATTAAAACAAGCAATGCCAGAAAAACTGGTTCATTTTTATTTTATGTTATGGTAATTTACATTTTAGTTTTTCAAATGACTTTACGGGTTTGTTCTTTTTCATTTTTCCCTTGCCAAACTTATTCCATTGTATAAATGTTTCATTTTAAAAGTCAAGTGAAAAAGTAAATTGCTGGAATTTTATTTATTTATTTATTTTTGGTACTGGGAATCAAACTCAGGACCTTCTGCTTGCCAGGTAGGCACTTGTGCCCCTGAACTATATCCCCATCCCAAGGGATAATTTTTAAAGAAAATTTAACAGTATCTAAATATGTTTTCAATATTTCCAAAGCCTTAATGTTCAAATTCTATTGAAATTTGATAATAGCAATTCTTTAACTTAGTAGTGTAGCTTTTGCACTTGAGAATTGTCACATTACTAGTGCAAGGTGAATTAGTGCACCTCATTTTAGTCCTATTTGTCTCACAGAGTTATCAGAATGTCTGCTTACCATCAAAGGCTTTCATATTTGCTTTTCAAGATTTAGTTGACACTGGAAAAAATGATGCAAATGAGAGTCTCTTCTGTGGATTCCTCCCTTGAATGTTAGGTCCATAATTCCTCACCATATTACGATGTTGTTAATGCCCCCAAGAGCGATTTGGAAAATTTGTTTTTCATTTTCTATTGAACATGCTAGACTGTTTCATGCAGTGTATTTACTGTGATCAGAAGATCTTGATGGCATCTCAACATTGCATGATCTAAGAACTAAAATCAGCAGATCAATTCCAAGTACATAATAAATGCCTTGATAAAAAGTCCTCCACAATGAGGACTTTTTGAAGATAAATGACTAAATGACAATAATGGGGAAAATAATAACAAAAACTCATTAATCACTTAACTTATGTAAGGTACTCTTCTGAGATCTTATTTTGAAGTTTCTCTTTCAATACAGACAGAAATAATGAGTCAGACTAGGACTAGGATCGCCATTTGAAAAAATGCTAAATAGGAAATGAAGATTGGTCTCAGCTTCATAATGCTGAAAGTAGCTGATGACACCACTCTTACTCAGCAATTCTGATCCCAGAACTCTAGCTTCTGAAATTGCTACACAATTTAGGGAAGGCAGACATAGTGATCAAAGGATTAAGTGTTTGAAAATGTCTCTTGTTAGTAGAACAAATTCAGAAAAGACAAATTTATCATGAAAGAGCATATTTCATACTGAATCTGTAACCGTTATTTGTTGTTTGTTGTTGTCTCTCAAAATAAAACTTTGTGCCATGATTATAGAGTTCTTTTTGCCAACTGTCCCTCAGATAGGACTTTTATCGAGAACATAAAAAGAATTGAAAAATATCAGGCCCCCTAATTTTAAAGACCCAATCCAAAAATGGGCATCTGAGATGAATATACAATTCTCAGATGAAAAAACACAGATGGCAAATAAATATATGAAAAAATATTCAACATCATAGGTCATTTGAGACATGCAAATTAAAACTACCCTAAGATATCATCTCACTCCAGAAAGAATGGCTAACATCAAGAAATTAACCAGTAATAAATGCTGGTGAGGCTGTGGGGAAAAAGGAACCCTTCTCCATTATTGATGGAAGTGTAGACTGGTACAAACACTGTGGAAATCAATATGGAGATTCCTCAAAGAAATAGGATTAGAGGTTCCATTCGACCCAGCTATTCCCCTTCTGGGTATTTTCTCAGAATTGAAAACATCATACTACAGCAACATATGTGCACCCATGTTTATAGCAGCACAACATGTAATAGCTAAATCTTGGAAACAACCCAAATATCCATCAACTGTGGAATGGATAAAAAAAAGTAGTACTTTTATATAATGGAATACTACTCAGCCATAAAGAACAATAAACTTGAGGCTTTTATAGGTAAATGAATGCAACTAGAAACCACACTCTTAAGTGAAATAAATTAGACTTGCATGTGTAAAGAATGTATTGTCTCATCAGTGTAAAAAATTGAATGTGTAAATAAAATCCAAAAGTTACAATAGATACAGTAAAATGGAAAGAAACTGCTCAAAGGGAAATTTTATTGTTTGATCACTCTTGCCTGCCTGTATCTGGTAGCCTGAGCCATTACTTTGAGGATAACAATATGCAACATAACAACCATTGTTAAATTCCTGTCATCTTGTTTTGAAAGCCTATATTGCCATTTTTGGTTGTTGTTGTTATTGTCATCATTTTGCTTTTGTTCTTGTTTTTTGTGTGCTTGCTTCATGATTTTTCTGCTTTTTTATCTTTAAAATAAAAAAAAGGATTATAGAGTTCTATCTTGGAACTGCATATTGGGTATATTGTGAATTTAATAATGAGATTGCAGGACATGACACAGGATGGCCTGTAGCATATGGTTCAGTGTGGACTTGGTGTAATAGGGAAGAGAGACAATGGATTTCAGGTAGGGAAAAACACATTTGTAAAACTGTACTTGGAAGATGGGCATTTGTGCTTGAAGATTAGCAGAATATTGTTTTTCTTACTTGAATATTATACGTGTTTGCAAAATATAAGTACTTAATGATAAAATTAAGTGTAAGCAGTCTCTAGCTTACACACACACACACACACACACACACACACACAAACTCATGTGAAGGCCTAAAATTCATTGGTTTGGCTATTATCTAAATTAATCAGTGTGTTTTTTAATGGAAATAAAATGTCATTCCTCATTATCTCAGCTAAGAAAGCTACTGTATTATATTTAGATTTGGAAGAAGTCCTGAATTGTGAAAGAGTATATTTTAGTTAGAAGAGAAGCCTAAAGAATACAAAATTTCTTTGAAGTTTATAGAATAATTGATAATTTGCCTATTTTTTCTTTTTAAAATTCTTCAATTTAACGTTAAAAGGCTATAGCTAACTAATTTTCATTTTGTTCTACTCATTATCTATCTTCATTATATTTTCCAATTGACACTAAAATATATCAAAATAATATGAAAACTTATTTTAAAATATGCACTTAATGCATTCATAGTTACAAAATTGTTTAACTCCAGAAAAGACAAGTAAACTGAGCATGGTGGCACATGTTTATAATCTTAGCACTCTGGGAGGCTGAGGCAGGAGGGCGGCCGAGTTGAAACCCAGATTAGGCAACTGAGCAATTTAGTGAGACCCTGTGTCAAAATAAAATTAAAAAAAAAAACAAAAAACAAGGATGCAGCTCAAAGCTGGGATGTAAATTCTCTGTTTAATCCCCCGTACTGAAAATGAAAGTAGTTTAAGTATTTTTTTCTTCTGAGCTAATTATTTCTCAGTTTGAGGTTCTGAGACTTATCTGCAAGAAGTTCAATTTTCTGCCATTATATGTATTTTAATGTATATGGTAGATAAAAAGTAATAATGGGAAAAAAAATCTCTTTTTATGTAGTAATTCTTTAAACACTGAATTAGGCAGAAGCAATCTTCTTTTGCACAGTAGCTGGATAGGGTGCTTTAATATAAAGTAAATGGAAGAAGAAAGACCTAACAGAAAATGAAAAGTCTGAACATGATGGAGGCAATAGCTCACTAATTAGGAGAGGGTCCAAGATCTCCCTGAATAGGTTTATCTGTAATTTAATATTGGGATGCATTTGGAGACATGAGAAAAGCTTTAGGTTTGTTATGAATCTGTTTTGAAAGACTGAAATCTATTAAGTAATACAAGTCTCTTTGTGAGAGAAATTAGATTCATAAATGTAAGACAAGGGAATCTCACACGGGATAGAAAATAGTGCAGTGCGACACACATCAGTGACATATCTGTGCAACCACCACCATCTCATGTGTACCTGCTCTTTGGCACTAGACGATTTAGACAGTTGAAACTAAGACTATTCCTTTATTAATATAATTCTCTATATGCTAATGTATAGAGATAATTTGCAAATATTTTACCAGCAATACTCTAACTAAAACTGGTGAAATATAAATTTCACTTATGGCAAATTTGTGGATTATAAAAATTCTGCTAATAACATTCTTAAAATCCTGGCAAAATTTCTTGTATCCAAACTGTTTTTTAAGGTGTAATGTAAGGTTTCTTTAAGGTTATTCTTTTTTCTCTTACTACAAAAATAGTAAAAAAAAAAAGTCAACTATGCAAGTTTTCATGAATGTGATTTATTCCTTCAAGTTTCATATATTTTTGATATATTTCCAAAGAAATTGGAAATCAGAGAGTTTCTTCTCAAAACTGTCTTATCTGTGAATGTAAATATATTAATCTGTGGTAGAACACACAAAACTTGTGAATTACGGCACTTTTGAATAAAATCACGAGTTAATCAAATGGCTAATATTTTATACTCATACACTCAGCTCAAATCTGTGAAGGAGTTTAGTATCCATAGCAACTATCATAGCAGAACAGTTTGTTTTTCCCAGATCACTTTTTTTGTTTTGTTTTGTTTTGTTTTGTTTTAGATTAAGAAATCCCTAGGCTTATTGCTAATATTTTGTGCTGGCAAACTACTGAACCAAGGAAAGAATCTTACTAGCAACTGCATTTCAGATTAGTGGTTGCAAATTAATTTACTGAAGACAAGAGTAAAAACCAAATGCTCTCAATAAATATAACAATCAAATATACAAAATTTACAGTCATTAAAAGGAAATTCAGAATTGCCAGCTGTGTATATAATTGGAAAAAAAACATTGATTTCTTTATAATTTTCTGAGCAATTAAATACATTAAAACATGGACAGGAAAACCAATTGGTGCTAATCCACTAGAGCTATTGAATATATTTTAAAAATAACCTATTTGATAGAACTCATGGATACAAATTCAGCAATAATAATTTGCTATTTATTTTTTCTATTAACTTCTTTATACATTTCTTTGTTTGAAGCTTATGTTTCAAAATGCCATAATTAAAAAGTCAGTCTTTTGAGAATACAAAGTAAATCTCCAACATAGTTTTTGTATCTCTACAAAGTTAAGGTTTATGAAGTGCTGTACTTTGGATAGGATTTGAGTGCATTTTCCAGTGTCATGAATTGAAAGCTTGATCTTCAGTTCTTGTGTTAAGAGGTGGTGCACTCTTTAAGAAATGGGCTTTGTGGAAGAAGCCTGAATCATTGTGGGTGCTGCCTTTAGAAAGAACCAATGGTGGCCCCACAGATTGAGTTTGCTTCCATGAGAACAAATTGCTCTAAAAGAATAATCTTGGTCTGTTAGTCATTTTCTCATTCCCTGTTCCCCTATGTGATCTTCTCAAGGGGTTCCTGACAGTAGGATGCCATCTGTCATAGGGCCATCTCCAGGACACAGCAAAAGCTGATCACATGCTCTTGAACCTTCAGAATTATAAGCTGAATAAACTTATTTTTAAAAAATTAAATTATCCTATCTCAAGTATGCCGTTCTATTGCCAGCACAGAATACTTAATACAATCTAAAAGGAAGAGGATTAATGACTCACAGATGCAGGGCTTTAATCCATGAGTGGCTGACCCAAAGAGGGAACCTCATGATGGAAGCAAAAGGAGAGAATCCGGGAGAGACACACCCTCCACAGGACTTCTCCCTGTGACCCACCTCCTCTAACAGGGCCTGCTCCTTACAGTGTATTCCAAACCTCAGTTGATTAATCCACCGATGAGATAGTGGCTCCATGAACAGTCACCACTTCCAGAATTTCTTAATCCAATCGAGCTATAATTAAGACTGTTACGGCTGCAACAGAATTGGTGTTTTTGGATGCAACAGCAGTGATGACGTCAATTTCTTTCTTTAGTTTTGAAAAAACGCTTTAGTTTACAACAGAAGGATGAAAGAGATGGCATATAACTTATGGAAAAAGAGAAATAAATTCCATTTACTTCCCTTTGTCTATCAGATGAAATACGTTAGATGAGTTGTTCTTAAACTTTAATATGTGCCAGAAGCAATGAAGAGTTTAGTTAATCAGAAGCTCAACTTGAGTTGACTTGAGGTAAGGCCTGAGAATCTGCATTCTTGACAAGTTCCTACAGGAAGCTGTGGGTGCAGTTTGGGGATCATCCTTTGGTGATCACTCCCTTAGCGTATTAAGCATCTTCTGCTGCTGCAAGTATTAGAATTGATTGCACATCTACTTTTCTGCAATTTTTCTCTATATTGCTCTTGCCTTATTTCCTGAGGTAGCTTAACTTCTAATTATTAAATCTTCCTCATTTTAACCTAAAGTATTTCTCTACAACTTATTTCATTTTAGGCTTCTATTTCTGATGCTTCAATTACTACATTTTTGCGTTATTCTCAAATCATTTTAGATTAGATTTTATTAAGCTCCCATTACTCATTTCAAATTTATTTGCCTGTTCACATGACATTGACATATTGTTAATATGAACTAACCTTAGTTTGGCTCTTTCCCACAAATGCAAATAACATTAAAAACTTGATATACTCCTTGATCTCTACATATTTTTACTTTATGTTATTTCTGTGAGAAAATGTGATATTTCTGATTTTAAAATATATGTTTTAGAAATACATTCTGCTTTCGCCTGTCAATTTATTCTTATATAGTCTAGGCTTTCTGGAAATAAATTGAATAGACTGTAGAATAGAAAAAAATCCATTGGTTCTGTGAGGGTTAATCCTAATATGTCAACTTGATTGGCATAAGAAATATCCAGCAGATTAGTAAAACACATTCTGGATGTGTCTGGGTGGATCATGAAGGTGTGACTTTGGGGACTATATGGGTCTCTTTACCCCCTGGTCTGCTTCATGGCTGCCATGGACTGAGCAGCTTTGCTTTGCCTCACTCTTCTACCATTATTCCCTTGCTGTGGGGCCAGGCAACCATGGACTGACTCCCTGAAACAGGGAGCCAAATTAAACTGTTTCTCCTTTAAGTTGCGCGTGCAGTTGTTGTGTCTCACCAATAGGGAAGCTGACTAAAACAGATCGTTGGACAAAACAGTGTTTAAAAACTTGAAATTTATTTACAATGTATTAGTTTAAGCTGCCAAAGCCATACTACTTTAAAATGGGTATTTTCCTTCCAGTGTAATCATTGGATATTATATTCTGAAGTAGGAGCGTTTTTGTATTAGGAAGTGAAAAGGGCAAACTGCTGAAATACATGGATGCATGCATCCATGAAACGAAAACTGCATGCATCATTTCTGTCAGCCTGTTAGCCAAAATTTGGTCACATGCTGCATTCTAGCAACAACGAGAGTGCTGTAAAACAGCCCTTGCAGATCTCACATTTGTGCTCACCTTGTGGGTAAGGCACTATCTTCTGTTTCAAATTGTTTAAAGCGGTTTTTTTATTTTTTTTTATAGGAAACAGCCTTCAAAGATAAAGATAATGTCTTCCTCTAAAGCAAAAGAGCAACATATTCACTGCCCACAAGCCCTTTACTCCCAAGCTTGGTGCTCTTCTGTGATGCTGTCCCCTGTAAGTGGAGATGTCACTTGACCTTTGTCATTCAACTCTGTGGGACTTAGAGTGGAGAGAGCTATCATAGGGAGCTCTTGTATGATGGATACTTAAATCTTCTGCTATCATCAGTGTGATTGTGGCAGGGTACACTCTCAATTTAAAAGAAAGGTGACACCTGATTCAGTTTTGCTGGCTTGGGTGATGACCTTGGTATGGCATCAAAACATGACTTTATGGAAAAGAAAAGATGAGAAAGCAGTGAGGTGGTCAGTGGAATGTTTAGGAAGTCCACAGGACTCATTAAACTGAGGCACAAAGGAGGTATAAGGCTATTGCCCTCCCTGTTGCTTTCTCCCCTGGGCTGGAGGACTTCCCAGGTAATCTAGTGATTAGTCTCATATTTACTGCTTTGAAAATGACTAGTGCTTAAATTTCTCCCTAGTGGGCAGGTTATGCCAATTCCTGTCCGACTACAGTTACAGAGATACACAGTGAGCTGAGGGAAATTCATGACTGCATAGGGCAAAAATTCGGCAAAATGGAACTTTGGCTCATTTGAAGAATGACGGACTGTTCAGTATATAAATTTTAAAAGTAAAAAGGCAGTAACTATGCTGTTTGACAACTTAGCTCCTGTAGTCTACCCTAACAAAATCTGATTCATTTGAATATGACAATAAAACCTCTCTGAGATGTTTTTTAATGGTTCATGACTGTTTTAAGGAGACAGGTGGAGACTTTGCCAATTGTCATGAAAGCACATGAATTAAACATTGTCTAGTTTGAGGAGTCACTGCCCTCCACTCAGTCTGTGATGCTATAAAACTGACCCTACGGAGACTCAGAAACTGGCCCCCAAAAAGTCTGGACACACTCTTTCTGTCCTGGAAATCTCTACTCTCTCTTATGTTAGAATTGGACAAAAACTCCACTCTAAAGGAAATGGACATCAAGTAGCACAGATTAAGATGGAATTATCAGACACTGAGTTGAATTTGAGTGATTCAAGTTTTTTTTTT
>RJWT010048144.1:0-11222 GCA_004365215.1 Cuniculus paca | reverse complement strand
AAATTCCCACCCTAAAGAATAGTTTTTGACATTGGTATTGTTTGTTGTGATCCCAGGAAGACTTCTCTCAGCTCTCTTATTCCCTGGGTGTCTTGCAAGCTAGCCATTTTTACTGTACTTTGTATCTTAAATGAATCCATGAATCTTCTTCTAATTGCATTTCAACACAACTTTTTCTGCTTGTGAGAATGTCCTGGTTTGAGCCATGCTCTGTTATAAATGCAGTCAGTTGACTGCTTCTCCTCCTGGGCAAAGTTTCTGTACCCATGTGCAAGGGTTTCCCTGAGTGTCAGTCCTGCTTTAGGAGCCGAGTGCTTGGTGGGGAGGGTCCAGAAACCTGAGTCCTCTTGGCTTGGCTTTCTTGGTGGAACCTTGCCTCATGATCTGGGGCAGTCAGTCAGGGTGCAGTATTCTGAGCATGCTATGCCAAGATCAAGTCTACATCTCCTGAGTTAGGGCTTGGTTGAAGAAGGAAGCTCTCATCTCTTGGCCAAACTTGTTCAGTTCCTAGCCTCAGCAGTATGTTCTTTGGGGGCTGGATGAAAAGTGCTGAAGTTCTTTGACTGCAGGGAAGCAAACCTCCAGCTGAGAGGGAGCTGCAACCTTGAGTAGGGTGTCTGTCTCACTGAGTTGGGAGCAGGAAGGGGAGGGCACAGTCTTGGTTCAAATAATAGACTCACCTTTCTTACTGAATTCATAAGTTCTCCTTAATAGATGTTTCTTCATTTGTTGTTTTGCCCTAAGTAGTTACATTTTACTAATTTTCACTAGTCTTACCAGGAAGTGAGGAGCAACTCAAGCTGTCATACTGGAAGGCTATCTCTCAGGATTCTTTTTATCTTTTAACATTAGGAAGTATTGTCCTTGTTGCTGCATGTAGTTCTAGTTTTCTGTGGAGGAGAGCCAATGGAGTGAGGTGGCATGAATATATTGATTTGTAGAGAATCTTTTTATATTGTGGTACCAATTCTTCTTTGATTATATGAGCTGCATGTTTATTTTTCCAGTTTTTGGGCTGTAGCTCATTGACCATGTGTGACATATGTTCCAAGCGGGATCATCCCATTTCCTTTCCTGGGAATATGAAGGAAACATGGAGCAAAGGGAGATAGAGACTGAGAGTTATGTTTGTGGCTGGGCTTTAGAGAAAAGATCATGACATGCTTATGATGTCCTTTACTTTCTGTGTCAACTCTTCCTTTGATACTGTGAAATATCTTAGTATACTTTCAGTGGCCAGCTACTTAAAAATTTATTATGTTATTTAGATGCTTCTAGCCACAAAAAAAGATTTTTTTTTATTTTAAAGGGAATAAAACAGAACAACAAAACAGTGATAAGACAGTAGGAAATCCACAACAATTACTATATTGCATAACAAATTTAAAATATAACTCTAATAAGTGCTCACATTCCTAGCTTGAGCAATTGGCCTGATAGTAGTGCTGTTAACCAAAAGAGGAGTTATAGGAGGAGTGCTATTAATCAAAAGAGGAGTTATAGGAGGAAAAGAAGGGAATAATACCTGAGGAAATAATTGGTGCTGTTTCAGGCACATGGCACTGTGCTACCTGTGGAGTATTCAAGTGTGAGATTTGAGAAGGAGAAAGGGCTAGCAAGAGAAAACTAGGTGACACTAACTCTTAAAGGACTGGAATAGAACACGAGCCCTAAAGGGATCCGAGATGAGCCAGCTAGGGCGCATGGGGGGTGAGGAAAGACTCAAGGAGGGAATAGTGAGTGGATCGACAAGTGAGGCTTGAGTTTTAGGTGAGAGTAGTTATGTCATGTTGAATAATACTTGGCAATGGCAGTCATAAATGATGGTCTGGTCAGCCGTTGGGGCTAGAAACCAGACTATAGAAAGTCAAGGAATAAATGGGACAGAGTGAGTCTAGAGCATTATTTGAGGAAATTGATGTGAAAAGAGCAAAGGGATAAGATGATATCTGGGGGTATTGCGTTGTGGGGACTAAAGATGTGGGAGACGTGGTTATATGTTGATATGTGACAGAAAGGGCCAGAAAGAGAAGCAGGAGAGCAAGGCAAAAGAGAATATGATTTCCAGGAGACACGAAGGAATGGGCAGATAAGAGAATTCTTCTAAGAAGAGAATAAGGATGTGTTTTGTCACATGGTAGATCATCACACTGTATACCAGGTATGATCTAAATATGTGATAAATATTTAAATAAAAATATATTACAGTAAAAGACACATTGCCACTAGTATTCATCAAAATACTCCTCCTGTTTCACTTACTCCATCATTCTTGCTACTTTCTGACACAGTTCTAGAAGTATTATTTCATGAGTGTCTTTAGTTGCACTGTCAATTTTGACTTTGGGGAACAGCAAGATGGCACCAGATCCAGTGAATAAGGTGGACAAGGACACATGTTTTTATAGATCTATCTTTCCATTGGATGGCACACAGCAGGAGTATTCACCATATTTTTTATCATATCTCAAAAGAGGACTTCCAGAAATGCTTTAAAAAGTAGCAAGAATGATGGAGTAAGCATGTTAGAAGTGAAGGGGATTAATGACAATGTGTCTTTTATTGTAATAAATGCCTTAAATTTAAAAACACACCATATTTTTCCACCATATCTCTTATGAAGTGTGTGGTAAGAGATTATCCAGGGCAGAGCTATTTCATCTTTGTCTGTGTTGTCAGTAAGACCTGTTCAGGAGGTTTGTTCTGATCCTGTGTAGCCTGGACCCTCAGGGAACCAAGACATTTGTCACTTCATGATCCTTGAGACTTTGTCGATAATGTACTTCTTAGACTCCCCCCCAGCTGTATTAAAATATGGTGGGTGGTGCTAACCTTGTTTTTCTCCTTATTGCAATACAAGTACACCAATTCCAGGAGGCAAGTCTGTTCTTCAACCAGGTTACCTAGTGAATACAAGATACTTCTCTTGCACTGCTTCTACATTACAGAAAATGAAAAAGATAGTATTTACCCTCCCTATTGGGACAAACAGGCTGCTTATGACTGGTATCAGGGTCTCTTGCTTATATGCCCAAAGGGCTTTAATAACTTGGCCACAGCTGCCCACATCTGTGACTCATTTGATGCACTATGGCATTCCAATCAGGATTTCTCCTTTGAGGAGTGTTCCCCTACTCTATAGTCTCTGTTCAGTTTCTGATGTACGATAAAGGAATACCTCCCTCCACAAACACACTGAAACCCTTACCAAAACTATTTGATGTGTAACATAGGAGGATGCTTAACAACTAAGATCTAATGGCTTACTCTGTTCTTACATATGTCCTTCATAAATGTGTGTATGCTAGAGAGACATCTGCATTCAAACATATTTTATAGGTTACTAAATTGTCTCTGTGAAATTCTTTCCTATTTTTCATTATCTCAAATCTGATTTACATGCTGTTGTTTTTTTACTCTTTTTCTTTCAGAAAATAGAGATATTTCTTTCACAAGTTCAAGTGGTATAGTGCTAGAGGAAGCATATTCTGACAGCAGACATTAGCCTGCAGTATATACTCAATACATTATAAGTGAGGCACAGTGTAATAAATCATTCATATATCCCAGTAGAAAATAGGTTATATATTTAATTTTCTAAATGTACCTTAGGCCATTTTTGCTTGCACAGGGGCTTTAATGAAATGTGACTTTCATAATTTTAAAAAATGCCCATTTCCTGTTGTGCGTAATTTTATATTTGGTCTCCGGAGTATCATTAACTATATGTCCTTTGTATTTAGAAAAAGTTGTAGGAGAATATAATAAGCTGGCCTTCCTTGTTAGAATTGCAACAAGGAGAAAAATACAGGAATGTATTATGCAAGGATGTGTTGAGGTGTATGGGAAATTATGTTTTAAGGCCTACTGTAGATCTATGTCGCTGTCTGTGAAAGAGAGGATAATTAGCGCCTGCACTCTCAGTCATATCAGACTAAAGGTAATGGGGTGTAAGAAATGGTTCATTAGGCTCTCTCAAGTACTTTTTACTGTGTCCATACTATTTATACCAGCAGAAAAAATTCAGTCTTTAAAATCAAGTCAAAGCATTAGCCTTAGATTCTTTAATATGAGAAAGAACATCGAGTAACGATGCCTTAAAGTCAAATGAAAAAATGTACATAAAAAGCCTACACAGTATTTATTAGCGTATGTGTCACTCAACCTGAATACTTGCAGTGTCTAACCTCTCTCTCCAGGCTGCCGGCTCTACACCTGATTTCATCTCCAGGAGTTTAGGGTGGAGAAAGAGATGAGATCAGAAACTGGTTTGCTAAACAGAATCACTGCCCACTTAGAATTATAATTGAAAACGAACTTGCTACAGATTGTCTCCTTAGCTGGGGGGAATGGAGATTAGGTGGGAGAAGCAAGCAATAATGAGACCATAGTTCTTTTAGAAATACCACCTGTGGTGGCAGACATGAAAATCGGGTCAATTAGTGGCATTTGTAATGTCTTCCCATAAACTCACTGGGGAGTTGTTCAGGGAGGTACTGGAAAAGAGGAGGAAATATTTGATGCTGTTTAGACCACATTGAGTTCTGATGGAGATTTTTGAAGTAATTCTCTTTAGCCTTCTGCCCCCTCCTGACCTTTTCCCCCTTCCTGCAAAGCTTCTGAGCTTTGGAGTCAAGTTGACTTCCTAGAGTTGGAAGTTCTATACCTGCAAGTGGAATAGTTCCTCAGACTATCGAAAGAAGCAGGGAGTTGGGAGAGGAAAGATCTACTGGGGGCAGCATCTTGGGATAAGTTGCATATTTGCTTCTATTGTGAGTCTTTTTGGCAAGCTTGGAGAATAAAGTTAAATAACCTTGTGATTTCTTAGTGAGTAGAGTCTATAGGTGTTCTGGTGATGTGCTAAAAAATTTACCATACAAAAGAATCTTACAGTAGATTAGGGACAGTGCAGTACTTCACTTGTAGCTGGTTTAGTCTCTTAAGATCCTGTTATTTTGTGGGTCCCTCTCCCCCTCAAGCCTTGTAGATAGTTGGGCACAAGTAGTAAAAACAACTCTATCCTGGTCACAAAAGAACCTTTGACTGTAAATTCTTTGAGGGTGATGGCATGTCAGATGATGACTTTGAAGCATCACCTGCAATTGTGACTAAATGTTTTTGTCATTGGTTTTGCTTTGATTGTTATAATAGATTAGTGGAAGAGAAGAGAAAGCGTAGGAAATACATAGAAATACATGATGGTGAATCTGTGGAAAAACTGGATCATTCACGTATCGCTATTGGAAATGCAAAATGGTACAGTCATTCTGGAGAGGAGTTGGAAGCTTCTTATAAAGTTAAGTGTGTGCTTACTATGTGGCCCAGTGATTTGCACACTTTGACATTCCTTCAAGTGAATGATAACTTATGTTCACACAAATACTTATACATAAATGTTCATAGCAGGTTGAACAAGCTGGCACATCCATAACATGACATTCTATTCAACAAACAAAGAAACAAGCTATTGACTTATTGGGCGAACCTAGAGGGCTTTATGCTGACCAAAAAAGGCTAATCACATATTGTATGATTTCATGTGAGTAGAATTCTTAAAAGGGTGGCACTATTATAGAAATGGAGAACAGACTGGTGGATGGAGGGAGGAAAGAGGCAGGTGTGACTTTGAAAGGGCAAAGGAGGGGTCCTTGTGCTGATGGACATGTTCTGTATCTTGACTGTCAGTGCCAGTGTTCTGATTGCCATGTGGCATTACAGTTGTACAGGATGTTACCACTGGGAGAAACTGGGCACAGGTAAAAAGTACCACTTTGTATTATTTCTTACAACTCTGTGTGATGCTACAATGTTCTCAAAATTAAAAGTTTAATTAAAACATATTTGAGAAAAGAAAATATGTTGGAACTGCAGACCTTGTTTTATATACCACCTAATGGAAGTTACTCAGTGAAAATCAAAACCTTATAGTTACTGAAAAAGTCAATTGCTAACTGATATTTTGGTCAAGTAAATATCTAACAAACAGTTTAAGGAATTATTTAATGAAATTGACTACTCTGAACAACTTTGCCTTGACACAAGTGAATGTTGCTGAAATAACAGATAAAACTTCATGATAGTGGGGCAGAGTTTTTGGGGGGGGGTCAAAACTTTATGTACTTCAGAAAACTATATACCTAATAATCCATTCTCCATGGGACTTGTCATGCCTTCATTTTCTCTCAACCCATGTTAGGAAATTAGGAAATGGTTAGGTAAAAAATGGTTATTGGAAAATGTCTATAATTACTTAATAGTATTTGTTAGTCATGAGGAGTTCCAAATTGGATTGAAAATTGACCACATGAACAAGAAAATAGTTTTCTCGAAGTAGCATTTTTTACAGCTAACATTTACAGTTCTTGTAAAGCATTAATAATTATTGTATACTCATGAGAGCTTTTTACTTTGCTATTAACTCACATAGCCAGAGCAGATAGGTTTTAAAAAATAATTTAACACAAGATATTGAATAAAAGACCTGGATTTCAGTTTCAGTAATGCTCTTTTCTTATTATATCTCAGTTTCTGAGTACAATATGCATCTGTGAAATGGGTAGAAAACATTAAAAAGTAGTATAGCTTGCAATGGAAGTGCATTGCTAGTTTTCTTTAATAATTAAGTTTATTGCTACAACTTAGATATACATAATGATCACATTTATCATTTTTGTCCCTGTACATGGTGTGTCTTAGTTTCTCTTTTTTTCCATTTCCCTTCTCTCTCTTCAACTCCTCTTCCCCTCCTTATTCACAAAGTGTTGTTTCCATTTTTAAAGTACTATGCAAGTAGTAGTAGGAATAGTGGTTGGTATTAAGACAGATTTATAAAGTTTACCCTCTTTCCTTTATTAATGTGATCCCCTTAACAGTTTTCCATGTTCTTTAAAGTTTCAACATCCATTCTTCATGATTGCATAAGTGGACTAAGCCTAGAGAAACTTGGTTTTTAGACCTACATGGTTGCTTGCAGAATTGTGTGGCTCAGAAGCCCAGCATTTTTCTTGCTTATCCAGGCACTAAGAATGCAAATATTAACCAAGTTTCTTTTATTGGAAAAACACTTTCCCCTTTTCTCTGAGAATTGGGATTTAAACACATTAACAGCAATTAGTACTAGAGCCAGGAATTCAGATTTTGAATAAAACTACAGTTGACATTTGCTCCTGGATGAGAGAGTGAAAAATGGTCCATAAAGTTTCTATTAACTTCAAAAGCAGCAACATCTGCTCCAATCCACAAAGCTTCAGGGTCTACCATGGAGGAAGAGAGTACTGTCTGCAAGCTGAGAACTGAGCCAGCAGTCCAGTGCATGGTCTTCATAGCCTGGCCTCAACGCAGTGAAGGCGAGCATCATTTCCAGCAAACTCAGAGCAGTCTTACAAAGCCAGGTGTGAGCCCAGTGTTAAGAATGGACTGCCAAGGAAGCCTGGGAGTGCAGTGACCTGAAAACCTTCTGCCCAGTGCAGTTACTCTGCAAATGGTATTCCAGTTCTTCCCTTCCTTTTCTTCTTCCTCTCCTCCCTCTCCATTCCTCCATATTTTCTTTTGCTTCCTCCTTGTTGTCTTTCTCCTCCTCTTCTGTTTTTCTTTTTCTTTTCTTTTACCTCTCACCATGAATATTTGCATAACTTGATATAGAAGTTTGTATACTATAACTTTTTAGGGCTGCTTGCTGATAGTCACTTTGGGTATTATCTGACCATTTAAAAAAAAACACCCAACATTTTCCAAACAACACTGTGGTTTTCTCAGCTACACGAGTTTCCTCCCCAAAATTCAGGGGAATTCCAGACCATTTTGCAATTAGTTAAGGATTATATTTCCTTATTTTTATTAATTTTATGTAAAATGGGATTTATCAGTGGAGCATTCATTGACACTGACTTCAATTTATTCTGATGAAACTGACTGACATCTGTGTGTGCTGTTCATCAGTCATCATTTAAACCATTCTTAATTGCATTAAATGTAAATTAAGACATTCAATTTCAGCCATTATTTTTCATAAAACACTGTGAACTGAGTTTTAGTGGGTCATGAGATCTTACATTCAAGATAAATAGGGTAAATTCAAAACTTACCACTAATGTTCATATTTCACCCTTTGTCGACTATTTCTTTCATTGCTTACCAGATTGGAACAATTAATTTGGTCTCTAAAGAGATGGATAGCTAAGGAAGATGTAACTGAAGTTTTTTAAACAAATGATTTTATCATCTTTAGAACTTGCCTGTTTTAAATATGTGATTTTAAAAATCCTTGTTTATGTAGATCTAAAGATAATATGAATTGAAATTGCCAAACCAAGTTCTCTGATTTGAAACTGATACATTTAAACCTTGGATTGTAAGAATTTAGGGTTACATTTTTTTTAAAGGTTTAGCTAGGCTAATATAAACTTTTAACATAGTTTAGAATGCTCATGTGAAATTAGCAACATCTGTAATATATTATATACTATTTGGCATAATATAATCTTTCTCCACTCCTATTGTTGATAAATATTGTATTTTCCAATTCATTTATTCTGGTTTTATTTGTGAGTCACTGTCCCTAACTCCTGCAATTGTCCCTATTAAATGAGAAAAATCATCTTTTTGTCATATAATGATTAGAATGATAGTGATAATTATTAATAGTAAATAGTAATAAATATTTATATGATATACTTTAATAAGAAATATATATATGCATCCATCCATGGGTAATATTCACCCCTAAAGAAATATCCAAGTACCACAGCCCATGGTAGAGACCCTGAGAGAAATCAGGCCCAGGCAAAAGTCATATTGTTAGCAAGCATAGTTTTAAACGGTTTTATCATATTGCTAAGAGATTCAGTGTGGCTAGGCTCTTTATCTAGGAGTATATGAGAATATTTTGATGGGTAAAACCTTCTTTCATTTACTATGTATTTTTTGTTGGGGCCTCATGCATGCTAGGCAAATGCTCTACCACTGAGCTACACTTCCAGCTTTATGTTTAAACTTTGTCACAACCTACATGACCCAACACCAGATCATTCTTGGAGAGGAGTTCCCGAGGTGCTCTGGCTGCACCCGTGTGCTAAGGTTGTGTCTTATTGTGCAGTTGACATGCACTGGAGAATACTCCTGTGTCACTTACCCAGGCAATGGTGCAAGGTTTCCTGCAACAACAAACCAGCTAGAACTTTGCCATGTCCTTAAACCCTCTTGCTTTCCAATTGAAAGTTGGTCAACAAAGGGAAGGAAGCTGTCACCCTTGCCTTCCTTACTTCTGTAGTAAAATTTTATATGACTGTTATATATGACATTTACATTCCCATGTCAGTTCAACTGATGGAAAACGAAGTGTTGCAATAAGTCTAGAGAAGGGTAGTGGTGCAATCATCCTACCAGTTTCTTGCTATTAATATGTCTCTTACTCATTTTTAAAGATAGCATAAATGAGAGTACTGAATATAAATGGCTTTTGTAAGTCATCCAGGTCAGTGAAGCATGTCATTGTTTGCAACCTGAGTTCCATGAAAGCCCTGGCTGGTTGATGGGTATACCATATATTTTTCTCATAAATGAAAAACACAAACATTTCACAGCATTTAATAAATATTATAAAATAATACGAGTTTTCATAGCTGTATGTACTGAGTAGTGTGACCTTAGTGTCATCCTTGAACTGCGTAAAACCCATACAGAAAGGCATTGTATAATTTATTTTTCCAGATGTAACATTCACAAACATTTTATTATGATTTATATTTTGGTTCCTTGAAAGATGAAGTAAGTTCTTTTAGTATTAGCATTGCTAATGATTTTAATGAGGCATTAAAATGTTGCAGAATTATAGGAACATTTTTCTTTCTTTCTTTTTTAAACATTATTTCATTAATATTTCAGAGGACTTTTAATCTTAAATTGATGAAAGAACCTGAAAGCCTAATCCACAAAGTGTCAAGGAGCGTGAGCAGTGGGCAAGAGCCAGGGAAAGGCAGGGCTGGGGGACAGGGAGGGCTGATGAAGTGCACTGAGTCAGGAGCACTCTGTCCCGGGGCAGACCGTTGATGAAATCAAGACAGAACAATCTTGTGTTTTTGCTCAGGACTTTTCTGCCACAGTCCACAGAAACCTAGCACACGTGACACAGACTACTTGTACTTCCAGATTAGGCATGGGGAAGCCAAATACACAGAGGAGCTTTTTCAGGATATGACAGTTTGTTGACTGACTTGTGTTAGAAGACCCCCGGGTATAGCACAGTAGAAGAGCACTTGCTTTACATGTACAAAGCCCTAGCTTTGATGCCCAGCCCCACAAGCAAACAACTGAGTACCCGTACTACTTAGACTTTTAGAGTTTGAATCCTTTCTGCTGCCTACTATTTAATCTAGCACTTCCACTGTTTCTTACAGTATGCTGAATGCTTTCTTGGGCATTGTATTGTTTAATTCTCACAATGTCCTTTGTGAATTATGTGATCATTAGGGGAAATTGTTTTCTCCCCCAAATCACAATACCTGTGCAAGAATTGGTATTTGGGTAGCTTACAGTTACCACAAAGTGACCACTCTTCAAGTATAGGCACAAGGGGTTTCATCCCTGCTAGCAAATTTCATATGGATCCACAATCCCAGAGAGAATGGTTAGCTTTATTTTAGGCATTTGAAAAAATTTAAACAACAGAGGAACCAAGGACTAAGCAACCTTTGCAGCTGCACGATGGAAATCCTGGTGCAAAGAGAAACTGTTCTTGAATAAATTCTCCAATGTCACGGGCAAAAATATCCATTGTCATGGTTTGGCCTCAGCAGCTGTTTGTTCCGCGTGGATCAGAGCATGGCAGAATCGTATTCTGGCTGGACAGCATCACTATCTTGTACACTGCATTATCTGTAAGCCTGATCCTGCCCTGAAGCAGCCCTTAAGGCTGTACCTTAAAGCTCCGCACGCCCTGTGAGCAAGCCCTCTTATCATCTTTCACTTTAGAGTACATGTACATGGGATCTTCACCATGGTCTTTGACTCGGCCTAGCTGATTTAGACTCTGCTTATCTGGGGTTGGGTATGGAACCAGAAAATAAAGTGATCTCTTGCTTGGAAACCAACCATAGGGATATGGAACTCTTTTTTTGTGCCCTAGGCAATGATGTTGCAAAGTATGCTTCATGGTTCGTTCATAATGCACTTGAATCACTGGGGTGGATGAGGTTGGGGGCGGGGCTGAATAAGGGAGCAGGAGC
>RJWT010048143.1:0-11190 GCA_004365215.1 Cuniculus paca | reverse complement strand
TCTTTCAGGTGACATCTCTGAACCTTTCCAAACTCTTCCCACAAGCCATTCCCAAAGGCTCTTGAACCACATGGTCAGGTACAGTCACAGCAATGATCCCACTCTTCTGGTATGAAATTCTGTCTTGGTTACTTTTCTCTCGTTGCTGAGACAAAATACCCAAAACCCAAAATTAGGGAAGGGAAGGTTTAATTCTTAAAGTTCTTGGAGATTTCAGTAAATACTTAGCTGGTTCCAAGGCAGCATGGCATGATTGAGGGGCAGCCTGCTGCAAGCAGCAAGAGCAGACAAGGCAAAAGAGGGAAAAGTATGCCTCCTTCCCCACGAATGCTAGATTCAGCTGCTTCCATGACTACGTGAGCCTTCAGGGATCACCTAGACACAAACCATTACAATTGGCATTGCATTAAATCCACATAAAAGAGAATATTTCCATTTTCTGATATCCTCTTCAATCTCCTTTTACAGAGTGCTGTAGTTTTCAATGTAAAGCTGTTTAATTTCCTTCATTAAATTGATTCCTCAGTATTTCATTTTCTGATGCTGTTTTGAAAGGTATTTCTCTAATTTCTTAGTGAGTTTGTTATTCATGTACAGGAAGGTTATTAATTTTTGAGTGCTGGCTTTGTATCCAGCTATGCTACCGAATTTGGTTATTAAATCTAAAAGTCTTTTGGTAGAGTTTTGGGGTCTTCTATGTGGATTATCATGTCATCCACAAATAATGATAATTTAGAATTGTACTTACCTTTCTTTATTCCTTTTATTTCTTCCTCTTGCCTAATTGCTCTGGTTAATGTCTCCAGAGATTATATTAAATAAGAGTGGTGACAGTGGACAGCCTTGTCTTCTTCCTGATTTTAAAGTGAAAGTGAAAGCTGAAAGGTTTTTGTCCAGTTAGTATGATGTTGGCTTTTCCCTTGTCATAGATGGGTTTTATCAGATTGAGATGACTATCTATTCCAGTTGTCTGTGGGGTTTTATTGTGAATGGGTGTTGGACTTTGTCAAAGGGTTTTTCTGCATCTATTAAAAAGATCATATGGGGGCCAGGGATACAGCTCAGTGTCACAGTGCCTGCCTAGCAAGCACAAGGTCATGAATCCAATTCCTGGTACAAAAAATATGATAATATGGTTTTTGTGCTTGGATCTGTTAATATGATGTATTACATTTATTGATTCATATATGTTGAATCATCTCTGCATCCCTGGCATGAATCCTACTTGGTCATCATGTATAATCTTGATGATTTGTTGTATTCTGTTTGCCAGTATCTTATTGAGGATTTTGCATCTACGTTTGCTTGCAAAATGGACCTATAGTTCTCTTTTTTGGTTGGATCTTTCTGGATTTTGGTATTAGGGTAATGCTTGCTTCCAGGAATGAATTTGGGAGTATTGCTTACGTTTCAACTTCATTAAAGAGTTTGAGAAGCAGTGGCATTAGGCCTTCTCTAAATTTCTTGCAGATTCAACAGTGAATCCATCAGAACCTAGCCTGGTAGATTTTTAATTACATCTTCAAATGTATAGATCGATATTGGTTTAGCTAGAATTTTTATATCTTCTTGATTCAATTTTGGTAATTCATATATATCTAGGAATCTGCCCATTTCATCTGTGTTTTCCATCTTATTGAAATACAGGTTTTTGCAGTAAGCGTTGATGATATTCTGGATATCTGCAGGATCTGTTGTGATTTCAGCCTTCTCATTCCTAATTGCATGGATTTGAGTGTTTCCTTTTTTGATAAGGTTGGCTAAGGATTCATCAATATTATTTAATTTTTCAAAGAACTAACTTTTTGATTGACCGGTTCTTTGTATTGTTTTCTTATACACTATTGCATTAATTTCTGCTCTGATCTTTATTATTTCCTCCCTCATATGAGCTTTGGGCTTGACTGGGTCTTCTTTTTCTAGATGTTTGTGGCTCAACATTATATTGTTTATTTGAGCTCACTTTGTTTTTCGGATTTGGTATTCACTGCTATAAATCTCCCTCATAGGACTGCATTCATTGTGTCCCATAAGTTCCAGTATGTTGTAGTGGCATTATCATTTAATTGTAGAAACTATCTAATTTCATCTGTAACCCAACAGTTGTTCAGGAGGATGCTGTTTAATTTCCATGTGCTTAAGAAGTTCTTATAGTTTCTTTGCCATTAATTTTCAATTTCATTGTACTATGGTCTGATAAGTTTGGGATAATTTCAATTCCCTTGTATTTACTTAAGCATGTTCTATGAGCTAGTATATGATCTATTTTGAAAATATCACATGTGCAGCTGAGAAAAATGTGTATTCTTATGATGTGGGATGGAACACTCTATAGACACCTACTAAATCCATTTGTCCAAGTGTTTGCTTCATTTCCAATATTTCATTATTGACTTTTGTCTAGTTGACCTGTCTGTTTGTGACAGTGGGGCATTGAGTAACCCTATTACAATTGTATTAGTGCTTATTTGATTTTTAAAGTCTGCTAACATTTGTATTATATAGTTGTGTGCACCAGTGTTTGCTGCATATATGTTTATGATAGTTATCACTTTCTCTCCAATTGTTCCCTTAACTAGTATGTAGTGACCTTCTTTGTCTCTTCTGATGAGTACTGGCTTGAAATCCACTTTGTCTGCATAGAATAGCTTTCCATGGTTTTCTGGGTTCTTGTCACACTGAGTGCTGTTTTCTATCTTTTGACTTTTAGTCTATGAATTTTTTTAATTAAATGTATTTCTTGTATGCAGCATATTGTTGAATCTTGCTTCCTGATCCATTCAGTCAATCTGTTTCTTTTGGTTGGTGAATTGAGACCATTAAGATTGATGGTTATAACTGATATGTATTGATTTATTCTCATCATGTTATTTTCCTGATATTGGTTCTCTTCAATTGCTTGCCTTGCCTGGTGGATTCATTCTATTGGAGTTCATGGAGTTGTAGTCCATGTTTTCTCTTTCTAGAATGTCCTTTAGAACATATTGGAGTGCTGGTTTGCTGTTCATGAATTTCCTCAGGTGTTCTTTGTCATGGAAGTATCTTATTTCTCTATCAATTTTGAAAGGTTGTTTTGAAGGGTATATCAATCTAGGTTGGAGGTTGTTTTCTTTTAGGGCTTGAAATACTTCCCTCCAAGCTTTCCTTGACTTTAGGGATTGTATTGAGAAGTCTGCTGTGATTCTGATGGGCTTTCCTTTAAGGTGATTTGTTTCTTTTCTCTAACAGCTTTTAACATTCTGTGCTTGTATTAAATTTCTGGAATCTTGACTATTGTATGCTTTGCTGTAGATTTTTTGGGGGGGCCATGACTAATTGGATTTCTATACACCTCACTTATCTTCATGTCAAATTCTTTGTTCATGTTTGGGACATTTTTTGCCATGATATCTGTGAACAGTTTTCTTTTTTTGTATCATTTGCTCTATCTCCTGGTTTTCCATTGAATCTGATCAACTTATATCATTGTTCTTTGCATTACCTAGCAGCTGCTAGATTGCTTTCTCATTGTCCCTTGCTATTTTTAAGAGATTCTCTTTTCATGATTGCTAACTGCAGTTGTGTCTTCTATATCTGATATTCTGTCCTTACACTGGTGCATCTGCTGGATATCTGTTCAAAGGATACCTGTTGGAATCTGTTTCATGGATTCCATATCTTTCCTATTTGGGCATTTATGGGTTCCATCACTTTCCTAAATGCCTCTCATGTCACATGAATTCTTAAGTAGATGAAGTTGGAGTAACTTTTTCACTCCTTGAATGAAAACACATCTAGATCCCTACTTTACATACATAAATGTGAATTTCAATGAATTCCAAAGCTAAAACATTAAAATTGTGTAGCCTTAGCTGGGCACGGTGGCACATACCTGTAATCCCAGAACTCAGGAGGCTGAGGCAGGAGAATTGCTGTGCGTTCAAGGCCAGCCTGGGCTACATAAGTGAGTTTAAGGCCAGCCTGCACCACATACTGAGACTCTGTCTCAAAAATAAATAAATAAAAATTGAAAAAACAAAATTGTACAGTCAGAAGAATATAAAAAGTCTTGATCCAGTTGGAATTGGAGAGAATATAAACAAGACCTAAAATATCTACGTCATAAAATAATGAATTGAGGGAGACCAGGTAGTGATAACTGACGCCCAATTGACCTTCTCTATTAGCACAAAGGAGAAAAGCAACATTCACATGTGATGGTACATTGTGGTTTCTAGGGAAAATTCAACACAGTTGAGATGCAGTTGTTTGCCTGGGCATATACTAATAGATAATAGGAGGCAGATAAATCTTCTGCTATTCTGATCACTTGTACCCATGTCAGAGTGAATAAAGGCAAATGAGTCAGATACTCAGTTACTATCTGTCCACTATAGGCAAGAGCTCCCTGGTTGCCACATTCTAAACTAACTGTGTCTCTTTTGTCTTTCATCCTTTTTTGCCCCCTGGTTGGGTGACAAACTAGTATGCTGGTTTCCTGCAACTGGCTCCCAAGCAGGGATTTGGCTGGGGAAGATTAGTTCCCTACAAGTGGCATCTGAACAGGGACTTGAACAGGGACTCAACAGGACCTAACAAGTGACCTGAAAACAAACTCAACAGGGACAACAGGAACTTTAGGACCAGGTAAGGTTTGAGCAGGGACTTCAAAAAGCCCAGACCAGGGGAAAACCTGACCAGGGAAGGTCTACCTCAGCAGAAAGTGTAGTAAGTGATGGGGTGCTTCACAGCAAAAGAAAAGAAAAGGAAACTGAGGGAAAGGGCCTGGGGTAGTAGGGGAAAAGAAAAAGAAAAGAATGGAAAAGAAAAGAAAGCAAAAGTGAGTGCACGTAGAAAAATTTTCTCAGTCAGAGTAATGAGGCAAAAGAAAAGAACATGAAAGAGTGCATGTGGAGAAATTTCAGAAGAGAAAAAAGCGAACAAAAGAAAAGAGAAAGTGAGGCAAAAAACAGGGAGTAGGTTCAGAAAACTTTCTCAGGCAGAATAATGGGGCAAACTTCAGAATTAAAATGAAAGTGAGAACTCGGAATAAAATGAAAGTGAGTCCATTGGCAGCTAGAATAATGGGGCAGGATTCATCAGTTGATAGTTTAGGTAAAGTCAGGCTGCTTCAAAAGTACATTGTTTGGGCTGCAGTAAAATGGGGCATATTTTTAGATAATGTACCCAACCCCAGAAAAAAAGGAGGTGCATCTACTCTCCCTTGGGAGGGAAAGCACTGAGCCTCTGCCCTAGGTGTCAAATCTGCCGCAAGGGATGATGGAAAGTGCCAACCTGTATCAGTATTTTGATGGTCAGACTTTGGATCCTCTTTCAGTGGACTCTTTGTCACAGGGGATAATGGGTGGTCCCAATCTGTCAGTATTTTGATTTTGTATCCAGAAATTGGCATTGGGAAGACTCTTGTTAGAAACATTAAATGATTTACAATTGCAGAAAACCATTTGGAACAGGACTGCCTCTTAACATGGCAGTTACAAAAACAAAAAGGAGAAAGCGCAAGCATTATGGTGGCTCCCGGAGGCAGGAAAATGGACAGGATCAGTTACCCTGCTGTCTGGGGAGTGGAGGTTAGCTTGTGTCATTGCAGGAAATGGATGGATGGTGTGCATACCCTCCAGGAACATGCACCCATGGAGAAGGTCCCCCCATGGTGGCAACTGAAGAACACTAGCCAGGAGGGAGAAAGACTTGTCCATCATTGAGACCTGCCGGGCATTGTCAAGGCCTTTGCATAGGACCTCTAGTGGTATCTCTGACTGCTGGTCACAACTATGACCCTCTTCAGCTGGAAGTAGTCAAAACGTCTTCACCCATTGCTCAATCATAGCAGTTAGGGATACTTCCTCAGAGGGGAGACAGTTCAGTTGGTGTAGGCAGTCAGACAGGTCTGAGTCTTTTAAAAGAGCCAGTGCCAATACATTACAACGGTTGTCGAAGGCATACCAGACCTCAAGACAAAAGAATAGAATGGCTGTAGTTACATACTTTCCCTAGGTATGAACAGCAGTGATTGATAGTCAGCTTCTGTTATTGTAAACACAAAAAGGGGGAAATGTGGGAGACCAGATGGGGAGAATTGAGGCCTAACTGACCTCCTCTGTGAGCACAAAAGAGAAAGGTGGCATGCAGGTGGCAAGTTGCAGGTTCTAGGGAAAAGTCAACACAACTGAGATTTGGTCGTTTACCTGCGCACATACTAATAGATAATAGGAGGCAGATACATCTTCTGCTACTCCAATTGCTTGCACCCAAGACAGAGTGAATAAAGGTGAGGTGAGCCAGACACTCAGGCACTCTCTGCCACTATAGGCAAGAACCTCAAGCTGCTGCATTCTAAACTAACCCTTTGTCTCTTTTGTCTTTAATCCTTGCTTATAGAGACTTGCCCAGTCCTTGTCTCAGTTCGGGAGGCTTATATTTGTAATCTCATGGAAAAGTCATCGGGACTCCAATAAATTAATTCCAATCTACCACTTTCAGTGCAACCAATGGTGAGAATAAAGACACTAAGACATATTTGTGTTTATGGGGAGCCAAAGGATCCTAAGTTCAGCCAAGATGGTGGTTCACCAAAACAAAGGACAAAACCCAGAACTGAATCCGGGTTTCATTAATTCTTGACAAAGGAAGTGGCTCGTGAATGAGTAACTGAGAGTGGCAGAAAGTATGCGAGCTGGGCTAGGTAGCTGCCCTGGACTTACCTCTGCAATGTGTAGAGAGAGAAGCGTATGCAGAAGTAACCTGCATAACACAGTTTGAGGTAGTAGCTGATGTTTAGGGGTCAGTGCTTCAGTTCTGATATGTAAACTTTTCTGCCCTGGGAAGTCATAGCCTCTTATCTCAAGACTTGATCCCAGTTGACAGTGTGGAGTGCTGGCTCTTCATCTCGCCGGGCTCAGCCATGTTTTTTGGGAGTCAGAAGGTGGGAAAACAGTGACTGTTGCCTAGCTTCAAAGATTATGCATCAGCACCCCAGTCAGCCCTATTTGCATTTCTTAAAGCCAATTGAAGGGATAAAGAAATGGCCGAGACAGCTGTGTACCTATCAGTACATGGAGATAGGACCAGGTTTGGCCAAAATGGAGGTAATTGCTCATTATTCAAGGAGAGTCATCCAGGTGGTCCTCTGCACTTGCTCACTCACCCCCTTCCCCCCAGCCAGGTGACAAATTAGTGGGTTGGTTCCCTACAATGAAACAAAAAGCAAGATGAGTTTGACTTTATCAAAATTGAGTATTTCTGTTTGATGAAGAACACTACTGATAAAATTAACAGTAGTGTTAATGGAAATGGAATGGAATGGAATGGAATGGAAATGGAATGGAATGGAATGGAACAGTAGTGTTAATGGAAAAAGATGTTTACAATGATTAAAGACACCAAGATATTAAGAAGTAAATATACAAGGAATACAGTAGCCCTCCCTCCATCTATCAGGGACATTCCAAGACCCCCCCTGGATGCCTGAAGGCTTAAATACACAGCTTTACATATACTATTTTTCCTATACCTATATATGTTAAGTTTAATTTATAATTTAGAAACAGTGAGAAGTTAACAACATTAATAATAAAAGTAAAACAATTATAATCATATAATAAAAGTTATTCAAGTGTGATTTCTCTCAAAATGTTTTGATTCTTGCCGAGCACATACGAGAGAATGTTGATTGCAGTGTTTCTTCTAGAGAGCAGTGAGCCTCTGGTTTAATTTGAAGGCTGTTGGTCAGAAAAATGTGAACAGATTGTGTGGGGAACCACTCAGACTGCTTCAAAGCTCAAGGCATCTAAGGACACCTGAGAATGTGACCCCACTTGTCTAGCACAAGGGCACAGTGGGATACAGTTATGTAAGCATGACTTAGCACAGATCAACACACACGTGCTGGTTACTGCACTATGCAAGAAAGTAAACATCAGCTAACAACCTATGTAAGAACTACACAATGAAGATGCTGGCTCTCTTGCTCTTCTGCTCTGCTCCATGCTGCCTGCTGTTGTTGCCAACATCTTGCACATGTGTATTTTTTAACCTTGGGACCTCACCCATGAAAATCTCCCTTGGGCCCCCTAAGTGGGCCAAAATCTGGCATAGACAGTAGGGTTTGATTTATGCAGGTGAGTGGTCCCATGGGGGCTGTGGAAACAGTGCCCAAAGGCAAGGGAGAGCACTGGGGAATGGCTGATAAGTGAGCCCAGCTTCTCCACGACTAACTGTAGCCACCTTCTTGAAAGCTTAGAAGGCCCAGTGAACTAGAAAATAGTCCATTTGGAGCCCAGGGATGTCTTGCAAACCTTGAAAGTTATAGAAAAAGTCCTCCCCTTCACCATGAAACAGTGGGGCAGGTGACTTGGCTGTTTTTCACTGTCTTCCGCTGCATAAATCAAGAAGCAGATGGCCTTGTCTGGCAAGTGGACCAGCTGCAGCAGATAGAGGAGGACCTTGGGCAATGACTAGCTGCTGTGGAAATCAGGTTGTGAGGCATGGGAAGCGCTGCCTCCTTCAGAATTGTCTCCAGAAGCATAAATCCTCATGTCCAAGAAGTCTCCCAGGAAAATCCCCTGGCTTTGCATGCTAGAATGGCTATTCATCAAAAAGTGGAGGTGGAGGAACCCATAGTCCAAGGAGTAGGACTGGAAGGGGCATCTACCTCTACCTGGCACACAAGATGCAGGACCTATACAGTCATGGAGCTACAGGACCTGGCAAAACAAAGCAAAAGGTGGATGAAACAGTGCCTGCATGGCTGCTATGGCTGTGGGGCTGTGGGGCAGTGGGGCTGATAACATGCAGTTAAGACCACAGGAGATGTCCCAAATAGCCAACATAGCCACACTCCCTGTACGAGATGGGTTCTGCAGGATGTGCAGAGGACAGAACCAGAAGCAGGTAATCAGTCTGTGATAAATTGATGAATGATAGTGGTTCATCTGGTTTTGGAGAATCCAAGTGACCTTCCAGAGCAAGTCACTGTCTAGACTTGATAACTGCTACATGAAATGGGCATGTGGCAGATGATACTTGCGCTGCAGTACCATAGCCCAGATGAGGAATTATTAACAGCATGTATGAAGGACATTGTAATGGTTGATACATTGTGTCAACTTGAGAAGTTCATAAGTTTAAAGAATCAACTCAGCAGGGGACCAAGGCTGTCACTTTGTAAACATCCTTATCCTGTGCAAGATGAGGACAGGGAGATGGTGTGAATGCTACACCTGCCCCAGGGAGTAGTGGCTTGCTTATAATATAAGGGAGGAAAAGAGGCTTGCTCTCTTCCCCTTTTGCTCTTGCTGCTTTCGCTGTCTTCTGCTGCCTTGAACTGTCGCCTCTGAGCCATGCCACTCTGCTTTGGAGTCAGTTGATTACAGACTGAAACCTCCACAGGCTGAGCTAAATCAACCTTTCCTTCCTTAATTTTGGTTGTTGGGTATTTTGCCCTAGCAATGAGAGAAAATTAATCAAGACAAACATAATCTTGGTGAGAAGGATGGCTGGCACATTCGGGTCAGTGGAAGCCCTTCTAGCTCCCTTTACAGATTGCCCAATCCATGATGTTGTGGATGCCTTGGCCAGGCTGGAAGACGTGGAAGCGTAGTGCCAAGGTAAGGTGAGATCTGTAAACTGTACCAGCAAAGGATAAAAAGAAGAGGGGCCCCTGGGTGAGCAGGGCAATAACTCCAAGGACAGGCTGTGGGGCCCCTGAAGTTTGGTCAGTGCGAGATCTGGATGGAAATGCTTCTGCTGGCCTAGCTGCAGATAAGTAAGATGGGCAGCTTTTGGATGTGTTGCTGAGTCTGCGGAGGCAGTTGTACCTGAGCAGCAATACCAGCCAATACTGTCCTGGTGAAACTGAAAGAGGTGACACCGGCCTCCTTTTACCCCAATTAGGAGGCAGGCTGAGGTACTTGGGTCTTGGGGGTCCTGGGAGACTGGAGGCCACATGTGGAATTGACTATTTACTGCTCCCCAAAGAATGTGCAGTGTGTACTAGCATTAGTGGATAATGGAGCTGAGTCAGTGCTAATATAGGGCATCCCAGACCATTTACAGGACCTACTGCATGCATAGAAGGGTGTGGTGGTCACTACATCATGGTCCAGAAGACCTAGGTGACTTTGGGTATTGGGTCTTGCCCCCCATGCCTTTATGATGCTTATATTTCCCCAGTTGCTGAAAACATACTAAGGGTGGATATACTGACTGGTGCTTGGCTGGACACTATGCAGGGGAAATTCTGGTTATGAATTTATGTAGTAAAGACTGTAGTCCGAGGCCATCCACACCGCTGACTCTCCCACAGGTCACGTGGGTTGTGTGCATGAAGCAGCACTACATGTTTGGAAGCTGTGAAGAGATTCGGGACAGACTGTCTTGAAATTGGAAAAAGCAGGGCCCTTCAGTATGGCCCATGCAGAAGTTAGAGGGGTCATGGCAAATGACTGTGAAGTCTCCCCGGCACTGGAAGCCTGGACCAATGTGCCTTCACCTGCGAGGGCAGGCAATGGCCTTGCAGATGTTTTCATGAGGTCATTTCCATAGCCCGATTTTGCATCCTGACCTGCTGGTGCAGCACCTGGCCACCTGGGCCAAGTTACACTCTGTGTCACTGTTTTGTATTGTGATATTATGTTAATCGCTGATTGCTTTGCAGATTCGAAAGCCACCGTGCACAGTCTGAAGGAAGCTTTACTGACATGGGAGTGGGCCATGGACAAGACAAGTTTTGGGGAACTGTCTTGTCTATCAAATTCTTGGGTGTTATATGGTAAGACCAGACCCATAACAGTATACCAATTACAGGCATATGCGGGCTTGCTAGGTTTTTGTGGGTATACCACATCTAGCGACCCTGCTGTGCCTTTTATACTAGATGACCAAAAGGGGCACAACATGTGGCTGAACAGATGCAGCAGAAGCTGCTTGCTGAATAGTCACAGAGGAAGCTGCTTTTCAGGACTCAAAGTGGGATGTTGCAGAGATATAAGCTCTATGAGTTATTGACCCTAACCCACCATTTATCCTAACCATCAGTGTGGATGATGATGGATTTGGCTGGGGCCTGTGGCAAAAACGGGAAGCAGAAGCACCCTGTTGGGTTTTGGGCACAGTTGTAGAAGGGAGCTGAGAACCAGTGTTCCCTGATTGAGAAACAGCAGTGGTGTATGCTTATCTGCATGCCTGTGA
>RJWT010048142.1:0-11193 GCA_004365215.1 Cuniculus paca | reverse complement strand
AGCTGGGAATCATTCTAGTGCTTATGGAGAAAGCAGCTGGATAAAAAGAAAGTTGTGCTCTTTTCTTCCAGAGCCTCTGAGGGAAAAACAGTGGAAGTGCCTTACAAAGGGGACGTGGAACACACGATTCTGGATATTCTCGGGGGACTGAGATCTACCTGCACCTATGTGGGGGCCGCCAAGCTCAAGGAGCTCAGCAGGAGAGCAACGTTCATCCGGGTGACCCAGCAGCACAACACCGTGTTTAGTTAACCTTGGGAGGAAGCTGGGACCGAAGCCGCTGTCTCGCACACTCGCTTTTCCCATTTCCCTCCAGTGCATCGCGCCAGAGCTGCTGGCTGCTCCCGAATGGTGGAATGCTGTGTCCTTCCTCCCCTTCCTGCTGCCTGGAGGCTTTGGGGCTCCCTAGTGCCTTCTTGGGGCCCAGGTGCGGGGCCCAGGACTCATAGCCTCATTGTTCACTTGCACCTTTTTTTTTTTTTTTTTAAAGAAAATGGTTTTCTTTTAATATAATGCTATTATCTTGAGATTCCATGGAGTGCTGGAGCTTGCACTTGCAGAAGCCCACTTGCATGGGGTCCTTAGAGAGAGTGCTGCTGCCTTCCCAGCCAGGTAAGTGGCACTCTTGGCTGCCAGCATCGAGGTACCTGGGAAGGGCTGGGCCGAGTCCAGTTAGCTGGCGTCCCCTCCCCTCCAGCTGTTGGTTGTTGGAAAAGAGCAGAAAGCTCTTTCCAGGAAGCTGGCCCTGTCCTGGGGTTTTGTTTTTTCTCCATCGTTTTTGCTCCCTTCTCAGTCCCGGCTTGACAGAGTGGCCCCTCTCAAAGACGTGATCAGTTATGTTCAGATTCCACAAGGTGTGCTGTTCAGAGATGACCTGTGAAGAATGAGCAGGGAGAGTCCCGCCCACTGACAAAGAGGCGTTGCTCAGTGGCCCCCAAAAGGCATGTGTTTAAAATGTGAGTTTCCACCTTTCCCTTGCTGGGACTCATAGGTGGCTCTGCCAGGCAGTGGTCAGTTAGCTGGCCGGTGTTGGTCACTTTGTCTTGGAGAAGGGACACACCACGGTTATCGTTGAAGTTTACTGCCTAAGTAGGAGGACCAGAACATTCATGCAGGCCAGAGTATTTTGCTTTTCTTGTTAACAAAGGTGAGTGAGGCAGGGACAGATTTCCTCTGAAAGGCAAGCAGGCACCTAGAGTAGAGAATGGGCCAATGAGGAAGGCAGGCATCCCTTGCCTGACATCGCGAGGAAGCAGAGGGCCCTGCCACAGCATCACATCGGGGAAGTACAGCCCGTTTTTAGTCTTTTAAGAAAAACCTTTAAAGGTCCAACAGTTTTTAGCAATAATCTAAGCCACTGCCCCCATTCTTAAAGAATTGCTTGTGTAGTCATGGAAACAGGAAAGGTTGCACTTGAGAGATCAGAGTGAGGTCAGGAGGTGGAGCCCGAGGGCTGTGAGTGGGGGCCCCGCCTCTTCTCTGCCTGCCTGCGTGCAGGGTCAGCCTCTCCTGACTCTGTCTGAAATGTTTGGCAAATAAGAGACGTGAAGAAAAGTAAATCTTAAAGAAATCCATTAAAAAGGACCTGCAGTAGTAAGGGAATGTCTTTCAGGACCAGGTCCAACTCCAGGCTCCCGCCGTTGCAGCCAGGTGTCACCAGTGTCCCCTTTTTCCTCTGATTCTGGCTCCTGTGCTGCACTGGGTGGCCAGCGAGGGTGACACCTGGGTTGCCTTACCCACCTTGATAAAGAGTTTGCAGACTAGCTCTTTGTTTTCACAACCAAAGGCAGGTCCCTTGCAGTCCACTGAGAAGGGAAGTAAAGACAGTTACTGCAAAGCCAGAAACACGTGAGGATCATTCTGAAGCAGTGGTTTCCTAAGAACTCAGGTCTCATTCCCCTTCGTCCTTTCAAGTCCATCTCCTCGCAGTTAGGGACTTGGCGGGGCGTCCATCAGACAAGGTAGCAGGGTGTGGGCAGAGATCAAGCATGCAGCCCCGCTGCCTACCCACTGGGCTCTCTGTGCCGGAAGGAGAGGGCGATGACCTTGGTGCTGTTCACCTTCATGAGGCAACACTTTCGAGGCCTGCCGACTGCAGCACATAGCGTGCCGTTGCCCCTAATCGGTGTAATCGCTGGAGGTGTCACACCCTTAGACTCCAAACTCAGTCCGTCCATTAGCATCTAATGGGAGCCAAGCAGGGGAAGCAGATGGGGACGGCTTCGGTAGGCTTGGCCAAAGCGTGGACCACAGTAGCCCTGCTGCTCTGGAGGATGACGGGGCAGTCCTAATAGTCTGGTCCGAGGCTCAACCACTGGCTCAATGGCCGTCTATTCACACCCTAATGCAGCCGTGGTGGGATGTCTGGTTGCATGTCCCCAAAACTCATCAAGACGACGGTGGAAGGGAAAGAGTTCCCATTCCTGCTGGGGCCAGGTGAGGACTCTGACTCAAACCCCAAAGTTAGCTTTCACCTGTGTTAAGCTTGAATTAGTCACCCACGTATTCTGAAGTCTGATGGCGGGGATACCCCAAGGGCTTACATCGATCAGAGGCATCCCTAGCTGCGTGCTGTGACCAACACAGCCAGCCTTGAAACATTGGAAGCATCACCCATTGCAAGACACATGGCACCCAGGTCATGGGGCGGGTGGCAGGGGGCCTTGAAGAGTGACTTTCAGGGCAACTGTCGAGCCTCTTGTTTCTGTGACTGAGCCCCATGCAAACCTGTGGCACAGTGCTCTGGAGACAAACACAGGAAGCTCCTGTCCGAGCGAGCCGTCCCTCCTCCTGACCCGGTTTATAGCCAAACTGTAGGAAACACTCTGATTCTATCCCATGAGCCTGTGGAGCTGCCAAATGTTTAAAAAGAAAAACCATTTATAAACATCAATATTCAGATAGGAGACACGAGCCTGAGCAGAACAAGGCATTGGATACGGACACGTGGACATTGACCTTTCGGCATAGAACCTTCTCCCTAGCACGGCACCATGCCTAGCAGAAATCAGTAGGAAAGCACATGGGTCATGCCACTCCCCATCGACATCTTCGGGCAGGATTCGTGGGGTCACAGAAAGGTGAGGAGCTGTCACCACTGTCTCCACCCTGTCTTTGAGGAGCCAACAAAAGGCAAAGCCACACATTTGCAATTGGCACTGTTATTTTATTAGTACGAGTATACTGAAACAATAAACTTGTACTGGTATACAGACAATTTATTTAAAACAATTTTGTTCAAATTTTGAATCAAACATTGTTTTATTATAATAATGAAATAATTTCTACCTAGAAAACCTGCAAGCACCATCAAAGAAAGGGACCATAAAATTCAATAAACAGACTCGAGTGTATCCTACAAATAGACACACCACGATTAGAAAATAGAATATGAATTCTTCCATTTTTTTTAATATTTGTTTTAAAAAAGCTAGTGCAAGTACAATATTTTACACTGGAATTACAGAGAGTATGCACGCATATGGAAAAAAGTTCTCCTGTCACAATAAAAGCTCTTAACTATGTATGCACTTAAATTTTTCTTTTCAATAAGGTGCAAAACATCATTCCTTCCCTAGTTCTCCATACTGGCTATGCCAGTCTGGTAGTGCCCTCAACCCAAGTTTTGGTGTCTGTTTTCCCTTGGCCTATGGGAGGCATATGATTGGAAGTCTGATGGGAATTTTCTGATGATAAAACATCCGTTGGGACAATTATTGAGATGGCTCTGGAGCCCAGACCCCACTGGCTAGAAATGAGGACTCTGTCTTGTCTGAAGGCGACCCCAAATACTGACAGGACGCCATTGAACCTCCTTTCAGTTGATACTAACTGGGTTTGCTGTGGAGCAGTGCAGGCTGAAGAGGAAGAAACCTGGCTGAGTGGGGCAGTATTCACGGACCCAGATGCACAGGTATCAAGTTTAGCATTTACTGACTGAAGACTTCACCCCACTCCTGGGCCAGAGAATAACTTAAATACAAGGTGGTACAGGAAACCTATGTACTGACCTTCTTGGAAATAGATCTTTAAAAACAGCTCTAAGCCAGGGCCACCACCACTTGGTATTCTGGAGGACAGTATGTTATCTTGGTAAGGATTACTGTAAACAACGCTTCCCACGAAGGCCTTCAGATTGGCCACAGAAAAGACGGGCTCACTGGCCATCCAGACAGCGAACGAACAGACAAACTAAAGGCAAAGAAAAACATGGGTGGGTGAAGCCTCCAATTTATCTGCAGTGGAAGACTTGATTCCTTTCAGATAAGAAAAGTCATGGGAATTCTTAGGCTGTTATTGTATAGATACCATCTATTGGCCAAATGCACTTAATTTTAATACAGTCATACCATTTGTATGCAAGTCAGTCATTGGGGACCTGAAAAACTGAAGCCATCGCCCCCCCCCCCCTTGTACAGGTGATGTTAGCTACTGGATCAATTGCGCTGGCGACAAGGGAGGGGAGGAGATTCTGAATTTAAGATTTGCAGGTGGGAATGTTTTAATATCCCCACAGCTGTCCAGATGCCACTGCCCAACTTGCAAGTTTGGACAGTAATATGATGCTTCAGAGAAATTGCTCCACATTTATTTCGACCTCTATTAAAGGAAAATCAAAAAGAAAAATGAGGAATTTAATTGGAAATTATGCCGCCGCGTGCCCCCCCCCATTTCAATGAGGTGTGTGTGGAGGGAGGAAGGCTAAATTGTTTTTCTGTCTCCACAAGTCCTGTTTGGTAGGTAGGATCCCTTTTAAAAACACTTCATGTTCAGGATTATATTCTTTGGGTTTAGAGAACAGGAAGTGCTAAACATATCAAACATCATCTCTGAAGAAAAAGAAGTTGCAATGGCTTAGAAGTTTAGACTAAGAAGGGGGCTCCAAGAAGTATTTTTAGCCTAGGAATGAACAGTATTCTCAAATAGCAGAATACAGGGTTCCCCTCCCTCCAACGAGGGTGATGTGTAACAAAAACTTAACTGTAAGGATAGGTATAGTTTAAGAGCCTTTTATGTAGCAATTCTTCTGGGCCATAACCACATAAATCTGATCATTTATAGATGTGACAAATTCCTATATACAAAAAACATGTAACTTTTAACCTTCTCTGCTTATTCTTTGATTTTACAAAGTATGAAACTCGTTTCAACAAATCCATATCTTTTCAAACACGGAATCATCTCAACATTCATTTTTCTTCTGTGCAATTCTTTAAAAACATTACCTGTACGCCTCAAAGCGAGCACTTCAAATTTTTCTCTTCAGCTTCTCAAATTAGGTGAACATTAAAAAAATCCCCACAACGTATAGTGCTACAGGAAAAGGTCCTACCAGTAAGGTAACATATTTGAAGCGAGGTCATCTATGTAAAAAGAAAACAAAACAAAAACAAAAAACAAAACAGAAAACTCAGCTCCAGAGTAGAGGTGTACAAGTCATTTGGAGTTTCCCTATCAACACACACAACACTGTCCGTGGAAAAGAGTGGAAACCAATCCAACACAATATAGCATATGCATGTGCTTTATAAAAAAGTATATTCTCTGTATATTTATTACTTGATGTGTTCTTAAATTCTCTATTTCAGAAATTCTGGGTAAAAAACACAAACATGGAAGCAAAGGCCTCCACTCCACTTTAAAAGCAACAACAACAACAAAAAAGTGTAATTCTCTTGTCATTCATTTCACCACTGAAGAAACGATCCGGGCCACCGAGACTGCTGGCCCTGTCTTCACCTGGAAGTTGGAGGGTGACTAGGACATTGGAAGCGCGAAGGGTTTCAGGAGAGAACAGACCAGTCTGTTGAGCTGTTTGTGGTTCAGGAAACAGTAGCCATGACAACCAGCACAGCTCGGCGAGCCTGGCTTTCTGTCCCAAGAATGCCGCTTCCTCACCCATGTCTGAAATAGGATAGCATTAGTGTCTTCAAAGCATCTCAGATTGTTTTCACTTTATGAAAGAAATAGGTTTCCTTAGTAGTCACAGATGTTAAAAAGTATTGTCAATTGTTTCTTTTTAAAAAAACAAAATCCAAAGCTACAACAACAAAAATAAATTTTGGCAACAGATTTCAGTAAAGATGAAAACTATGTGCAAAGAGTGGATTTTTATGATTACTAGGAGCTACTGTTCATTTGAACATGCAGCATTATATTGCAATCTATGCAGTATCTAAAGAGTAATCCACAAGATGCAGGAAATCCAAACATTCCTTGAAATTGTACAACCCTACCCCAGAGCAGTCAAAGTGCTGCTGCTGGACACCTCAGTGTTCCACACACACACACACACCAGCCCCGTCCCTGAGTAAGAGGTGTGGTTTCCGCAGAGTTCCTTGCAGGGGAGGAAGGATGCCGCCACTTCCTGGTGGGGGTAGGGGGGACCCAACACACTCACCTAACAGAAAACACACAGGGTCACCATTCAGAGCTAGAAATGGGATCACTGCCACCACAAAAATCAAATCATCCCGAACCAGACTGGGTGAGTTGGGGCAAACCAAAGTTCCACCGACGTAGAAAATTATCCTGAAAGTCCAAATGAATACGCAATTTGGATTTCCACTTCGAAGATTTGAGGTAAGTGGCATCTGTGTGTGTCCCTCCCTCCCCCACGTCAGCCCCCTAATGTGGCCCAGGCAAACTGAAATAATTCTCAAGTTAAACATTCTAAAGAACAGTCATTTTATATATTTAGAAATCCCTATAAAGAGAGGTTCTTGTTTGTTGGTTTATTTTTTTTTCTTTTTTCTTTTCGCCCTGACTAATTTCATGGTGATTGTGTTTTGTTGTAAACGCAAAAGGCCTGCTGTTATTAGTTAAACAATGGAAAACAGGAAAGAAGAATGAAAAGACGACTGTCGGTTAATATTGCAAAGAGGACACAGTACAGAGGCACATGGCTGATCCTTGGACGCTGAACAGCACTGAAGAATTTCTACCCCTGTCCTCATTAGATTTGCTACACAGACGCGATGACAGAAGCTGCTTCGGGAGCCCCAGGCTCGCCAGTGTCCAACAAGAGAAGGTTCCTGCCCGCCGCGGTTTTTTCCCGTTTGCGGTGGAAAGCTGCCACAAGGGAGTGGTGGCCGTGGTTGGCAGAATGGTCCCCTCCACGGCCACTGGCTGGCATGTGCACAATGTATGCACATGCACAAGAGGCCACACTTGCTGCCCACGCTCCAAGTCTCCGGGATCCGGGACACAGACCCCGCCCGAGGAGGGACTGCCCACTCGCAGCAAAGACTGGAATATAAGTTGGTTCCAGCCTACATTGCTCCCAGGTGCATGTTATAAAAATCGAGCCTTCTTCCTCTCCGCACTCTACATTCACTACTTCATGGGGTGACGGGGAACGAGATGTTCCCCTAGGTCTTCTTTGCTGGCTCTTTCTGTAACACGGTGACAGATACCAGGGCTCCTGCAGGCTCCCTGCCCCGATGGCATCGCAGCAGAGGACAGGCAGACAGGAGGGCTCTCCCCTCCAGTCCTCCCCCAGCCAGAACCGGGAAGATCAACCAACTGAACAAGGACAAAAGCCAAAAGGGAACGAGCTTTAACTATATAGCACACTGGTCAGACTATTGGCACGGAAAGTATTGCACATGCTAAAAAAGCAAAAGAATGAAATGTGAGAAATGTTTGTAAAGAACCCATGATTTTATAATTCCTATACCTGAAATAGAACCATGAAAATGATGATGTTCCTATTGCTCCAAACCATGTGTTTTCCCGTTTTAGTGTTGGCTTCTCGGATGCAGTCAGTTCAATACTCAAAGTAAGCCGGAAGGTGGCGTGTGTTTTTTCTGAGCCCACACAAGCTGCTGTAAATAGTGGTATGAATGAGAACAGTCTATGTGGCAGCCTCGTACTCCTCTTACCATCAAAGGTTAAAAAATGAAAAGAAAAAAAAATCTAATAATTGCAAGTGCCCTGAGCAGAATATATGGAAGATTAAGCAAGTTCTCTAAACAGAAACGTTTAAAAAATACAGCACTAAAATAAGCAGTGTGACCGCAAGAATGGGCCCACCCAGCTCTGCTAGCCTGCTGAGAGGGTAATGAAATTGAACAGAAGTCAAAGAAGGAGTCTAGCAATTCTAAACCTAAATGTTTTTGGTACATCCCAGAAAATGGTTTATAAAAATCACTAGTCCTGGTGAGAGCTAAATGTAAATGAGTATTAGGACAGTCAAGTCAACATGTGCGTCAATAACAGGTTGTTTTTTAAATCTGCAAAATGGAAGTGGCATTTTCAGTGGTAGACAAAAAATCAAATACGTATTTGTTCAGGTTAGTTGCAGCCAGCCAAGTATGAATACCTTAAAACTTCTCCCTGCTTTTAAAACTTTTGTTGTTTAAAGCACTTTAAGATGCACTCAAAACCCACAAATAATTATTTCAGATCTCTGGGAATGAAAGTTTAAACTTTATGAAATATCCTTTCTGGGTTTGTACCAAACATTAAATCTGGATTTGATTTCAAAGAGGAAAAAAAAAGTCATTCTGAAAGTAACATAACAATAATAAAGTAATTGTTTTATTTTTCAAAAAGAAAAAAAAACTTGCTTACATATAAATGTCTTTATGGAAAACTCTCTCAATGAATCTGAAGAAAATTTTCAGAGTTGTCCTGCTAAGACCTGGCTTTTCGTGACAGATCTAGTTAAAAGACCAAAATGAATCTTGAAAGGAACATAATCTTATAAAACGGCCTAGAGTTTAGGCAGGTTAGAAAGTAATTTTGCTACATTTATTTATGCTCGATCAGTCCCCCAAGCCTTTCCCACAATGTTACTGGATAAAAAACTGCAGGAATATCACACAAATTATAAACTCAAGATGTGCAAATCGCAAGGTTCTTTTAAAAGTTCATCTTAAAAACACTGGACAAAAATGAGTATTCTTTTCTCCATCCCTCTCCTCTCGGTTTCTCTGCCAACCCTGCATATGCCTTTTAACTCTTTCTCCAAAATCAAAGTGACAAGTGCCTCCTGTCAGGTAGTACTTGGTGGTCATTTATTGTCACATACTAGTTTCATAATTCACATTCATCCCTTTAAACCACATTGAAACTTTCAATATCTTGCTCATGAGCAACTCTGCAAAGCTGAAATGTAGTTACAGTGTTGAAAAAAAAAAAGAAAGCAACTTACTTTTCATTTTTCCTTCCCCAAGAGTTTAAAGTGAGATACAGTACTGGTTGAATGACAGACCCAGATGCGTCGTAATAAAGTGTGAATAGCATTGTAAGTACTTAAAGATAGTAATATATGCTCATCTTCAAAATCTAATTCCTCACGTCACACTGGAATCTGAAAAAGGTGGCACCCAAGTTGTCCATAGTCATGAACTATAAACAGTACTAGAGTTAAAAGACAAAAAAGATTTTGCAAACTCAACTCAGAGAGCTTCGCAGCTCTCACTGAAGGGCAGTTTGCATTTACCTCTTGGGAGTGAAGTCAATGCAATAATAACCTGATTGATTTTCCTAACACTGCACAGAAAACAGCGTGGGCGTTCCCTCCATCCCCACCCCTGAAGTGGGTGACATGAGCCGAGCTGGGGCCTCCCTCCCTGCCCGTTGTGACACCCTGGCGATATATATCACTGCACTAGTAAAGCAGAAATGAAATCCCACACGTGGCAGTTGCTCTTTCTGTTTTTTGTTTTTAAAAAATTTATATATATATATATATATATAATCAGTGCAGTCAGGCCCCATAGGGGGAAATATATATCTATAGGATTAAAAGTTGCTTTTATTGTAAAATATGTTGGAGAGAAAAATGTTCTTTGAAACAGTTAGCTTTCCATTTGCCATCTGGCACCTCCCTATGATGCCCTGAAGCTGGGTTCCTGATGTTGATTTTGCACGGGGGAACCCCAAGAGGACACTGCCTGTACCCCTGATCCCATGCTGAAAGCGAGAGACTGAGGCAGAGGGAGGCAGAGAAAGAGAGACCCTGGCTGGCCACCGTGGCACCCTGCGCCCTGCAGGTCCCTTCCCGCTGGAACCTTCCCTGGAAACTAGAGGGACTCGGTGCCCATCGGAGGCCTTGGTGCTGCTAGAGAAGGCAGGCGCAGGTGAAGCCATGTTCGTGCCACCCAGGATGCCCGGAGCCCCAGATCACCGCTGCCCTGACCCACCCTTCACCCGCCTGCTTCCCGACGGACCTCGCGGACAAAGCGTATGCACCAGTCTCCTGCGACACACCTGCTGTAACTCTACTGACAAGGTTAGAACAGAAACCTAAAATAAGAGGATAACATGTAAATACTGTATTATTCAGCCTACAGTACAGTAATCTGGATACAAATGGTAAGGGACATCTCCTTGCCCGCTCGACCTCTACTTGCCCACGTTAGACCGGCCTTCGATGCAGATCTTCACCTCCTGAGGAATGAGAGACGGCTTGGGAAGAGTCAAAGGTGGCTCGTCTTCCGACTTCTCCAGTTTGCGGGTCTCCGGGGCCGACCACCTCCTCTTCCTCGTGGCCGCAGGCTTGCTGGGTTCTATTTTGGTGAGGAAGGGTGCTGCAGGCAATCCTACTTTTTCTGGAAACTTCAGTTCGCCGTTCTCGGAGAGCAGCTGGGCGCTTCCCTGACTGATTCCGTTCTCCTGCTCCGCGTACCTGTGCCTGCTGCTCGCCAGGCTGTCGGGCTTCGAGTGTTTCAGCAGGACGCTGGCGGGATCCACGGGCTGGCCCTTTTTAACAGAGCCGTTCTTCGGGTTCTTGAGGGTCAGCGAGATGCAGACGTCCCCCACCGAGAGTTTGGAACACGGCAAATCAAAGAGCTGGCTGGTTCTCTCCGGACAGCAGGATGACCAGCCCTGTCCAAACACAAAAAAAGGATACTCTACCAGAACTTCAACGCTGACCTGTGGGGACAGTGAGACAGAGGAAAAGGAAGGAAACGCGTGAAAATGCTTTCTTCTTGTTCCATGTAACATATATCCATCCACGCACACACACAGGCCAAAGGGAAAAAGTAAGTTTACACACCTCACCTCACCTCACCTCCCCCAGCCCCATGAGGCAACTTTCTCTTGTACGTACCATATCCAGATGCTAGGCAGAAGCCAGAGAGAAACTGTCCAGGGTAAAAGTCCATTCAGCATTCCAAACATTTTACCGAGCACTATTAGCTCTACAGCACGTCTCTGCTAATACAAGGAAATGACCCCCAG
>RJWT010048141.1:0-11191 GCA_004365215.1 Cuniculus paca | reverse complement strand
CTTTTAATCAAATACCTTCTGCACATGGGACACAGATAGTCAATATGTAGTAAACACGTTTGTTTCAATATATTGTGAGGACACTATGTTTCACTGAAATGCATTGATCTCAAATGGCAGACTTAGTCTTCTTTTATGAGAAGAATCTTTCAAATAAAACTACTTGAGCACTTGAAGATGTCAATACTTTGATGTTTCAAAGCCTCAATTATTCAGGTACCATAGAGCTGAGCATTGTATGTCTGCCAATGTCACATTTAAAAAGCTCAAATGGATAAGATGCCATGTTCTATTCAAGTCTTCTGATATTTGAAATTAAGAGAGCTCTTTCATATGAGGAGCTCCTAAGGCTCTGTCTGTCTTCATGCTGTTGCTCTAAACCTTAGCATTCATTAGATAATTTCTTACAATTTGACTACCCTGTTAATGGAGTGAACAACTTCAGAGGTTGGAAGTTTAACTTATACTCTAGGGCAGAGGGAAACTTTGATTTTGCTGATTGAAATTGGTTATTGAATCAAGGTCCCAATTTGATCATCGATATATCATACAAATTATCCGAAAGAGTGATAAATGTTTTTAGCATATGCAGCATCTGCCCAAACTATAACCAAGTTTCAGCATATGGCATTCAAAAATTATGTTGTGCTCTCCCTAGATGGTTTTGAGAAACTATTCTCAAGAAATCAATGAAAGCACTGTGATTTTTCTATAACACTCTAAAGCATTGTTTTATACCACTGCTCGTGATGTAAAGTTTAGGTTCACTGGTTCTGAAGTGACAATCATAACCCTCAGGACTGTATCACCTTATGTTTGTCAGACAAATACAAATATTAGCATACAAATTCCTTAGCACAACTTTGTCCAAAAGGTGAATGTTCTCAGTCTCAAAATTACATCATTTGATTCATCTGAATTTATCTAGAGGTAAGATTTGGATTAAATAAACCCTATAGTAAAAATTAACTTTAAATATTCTGGGGAGTAATGCAGGAAGCACAGTAGGTATATGATCTAAAATACTAACAAGATCGCAGCCTCTGTTGTTTGGATCTAGTCCCATGCAAAATTCAGTTTCTAAGAGGTGTTGAAAAGGTAATTGTTTAATCAAGAAGAGAAAAATGTATGTTCACACCAAACACTATTTTCAGAGGATTTCTTCTAACATTTTCAAGACTACCAAAAATAAAATATTTAAATTACCTATACACACAATCATTCCATTTTTGATACCACCTCATTCTTTTGTCCACTCTTTTTTTTATTAACTTGTCCATTCTATTTTTACAACACATGGCAAAATGAGGAGACACCTGATAGGTAAAAAGTTTGGAACAAAAAACCACCCTGGTGTCTTATGACTTCACAAGGACCTGCAGGGAGTGAGTGTTCCTGTTAAATAATTCTGTCACACAAGAGTCAAGCTGAAAGGATTCTCAGGGCAGGGGAAAGGAAAGACAAGAAACTAACATCACACCTTTCCGTATACTTATCAAAAGCCTGTGTAAGTATGTCTTAATGAATGTTGTTGAAAGCAATGCAAATAGTTGAAAATATACATTTCTATTACATTTTAAGTTATAAACCTGAATAATTATCACTAGCCACTGTTAACATCTATTTCTATTCTTCTTATACCTTTTCAATATTCGAACAAATACATAGTTTCTGTCACTTTTTATACTAGAATAATGACATTACTATGTATATTATGTTTAGCTTTGAAGTCATTTTAAATAATTGTGATGTTGGTTTTTTCTCTTGTCCACTCTTGAATATACTTGTCTGCCTTTGGGATTCTGCTCAACACAATGCCCAGATTCACAGTAGTGGTGCTACTACGGTAAACCTAACCTACCTTTTAAGAGTGCTAAAATGAGTCTCCTTTCAAGATTTTTTTTCTATTCCTACCCAGAATGATCTCTTCTGATTCACATTTATATTACTTACCATCTGCCACATATATTTTGCACTACAGCACCCATTGCCTTGGGACATCTGTTCTATTTTTGGCTGATATTGCAATTGACCTTTTTATGTATATATCTTGTCTATCTAACTGGATAGAATGCTCCTTGAGGACAGGGTCATGAATTGAATCATAGATTTTAACACCTTGAAGAAACTTTAGAGATCAAATAGTTCAGCACTTCATTTTATAATTGAGAAAAAAATGAGTCTAGTAGAAGTTAAATAACTGATTTAAGGTCAAACAATAATTTAGTTAGAGGGCCAGAAATAGAGTTCTTGGCTTAAAGTAACTGCTCCTCGCAATGTGCTACACTGTAACTTTCAATGGACATTAGTAATACAACCTCCTTGATTTTATAGAGTAGAAAAGGGAAGCATGGAGAAGTTGTAAAATAGTTGCCAATGTCATATATTGAGTTAATTTCAGTAGTCCTGGGACTGTAATTCAAGTTTTATGTTAGCAATATGCTATGTCCACTGACAATAGTCTGTTCAGCTTTCTGCATTCCTCAGAATTCTGAGTATAGAGTAAACAGCTATTAAATGTCTGTTAAACTGTATATATAAAAATACAAATGACTGCAGTATTGCATACTGGAATCTGACATTTCAGTGCAAAGGAAAAAGTAATAAACTTCAGAGTTTGTCTTTGTTCTCATCTTATTAGTCCTCGAATTGCACTCTATTTCACCTTAAAGATTTTAGTTGTATATAAAAATGAATTAGATGGATAGATTCAGCACATATATTCTATATATTCACCCATCTTTCCCCGTTGTGTTTTGTGGAGTCAAATTCTTACCAGTTTGTGTATGTCAAAATTTTTCCACAGAATGGAATGCTCAACCTGCTTAGAATTCAGCTGGTGTAATGTATTTTCAACTTATCTTCACCCAGTGGTTTCTCCATAGAGACGACAAATTTTGCTTTCTGAAAATCATATACTGAAAAATCTTCTACATAGAATACCTATATTATCATCCTTTGCCCAGTGAATTCCATTAGAAGTTCCTGATTATAATCCCCACAGAGAACCCTTAGTTGTTTTATACTTTCTAAATTACTACCATAAAATTAAACCTCAATCTTTGTAACACAAAAATCCAGGCTTCTTCTTGTTTTAACTTAAATTATAAATTTTGCTTTAGTTCATCTTATTGTTTAATAAAACTGGATAGTGGTTTCAGAAATGTACTGAGATCCTGAGAACCCAATTTATGGGAGGAATCTCTGCTTGTGATTCACTGGGTGAGTTTAACCCACCCATGCGTATCTGTGAGTGCATTCGTCCATATGGCAAAAACAAATAAATACAAAACTTTTTTGTCTAAATGATCTCTGTCTATTCTCGAACTTGATAGGTTGTACAAGATGGCAAACTGAAGTTATAAATCTACCTTTCCACTTCCTAAAATCCCTGAAAATTATAGGATAGTTACTGCATAATTGAAATTCCTGCAAGTACTAGAAATTATAAACGTTACCATCAGAATACCAGAGGTCTTAAGGAGTTCTTGGAAGATAGTCTCTACCATTAGATCAGGGTTTGCAATGTGCTATGAACTTTATAAGTATTATTCTGCATCTTTCTCTGTAACAGGCACTGCTATTCTCACTTATTTTACTGTGACAAATCAAAAGAACTGTGTTGATGCATCATATCCCAGAGTATATAACACTTTAGACACTAACTATGCTCTAAAGCAGATTCATGTTCCAGATCGTGTGCTCTCAACCATCATTTTCAACTGTATCTAAGGGAAGGTCACTAGATAGCCTATGTGTTCAGGCTGCTGGAGGAAGTATATCAGTGGTTCCTAAAACTTCCATATTCACAGAAGAAAACGACTGCAATATAAGATTATGTCCAGCTTACTAGTATAAGGAGTCAGGAGATGACTTAGACAACATAAAGTAGAACATACAAAATATTATGCTAAAACCAACAGAATTAATTAAGAACTCTGTATTTCCTCCAGGACGTTAGACTTCAGATGGATGCTTATTTTCAGTGACCATTTTCATTCTCCTTATTCCTTTCCCCCTTTCCACTTTGTTTCTTGAGCTGTATATCTTGCAACATTTTCACTTGTGTCTTACTATCCTGTATCTTCTTTTAAAGCACTCACCTGAAGAATACTTGAAAATCCATTCTGCATCCATCAGTGTACCAACTACTAGAGTCAAAGAATACAAAGTAAACAGGATACAAGTGCTTAGAGAATCACAGCCTTCGGTGGTTTAGAAGTCATATGTGAGAAGAAACCCTACATAAGAAAACAGTTACATTATAGCATGATATTATGTTATAAATTACATAACTGGAAAAAAAACATAATGACATCTAGTTTTGTCTCTTATATTCAGATGCATGTTGTTGCTGTGGTTCAATTACTTTATTTGTAAAATGGGAGAGTTGGACTGGTTTGGCTCTGGGATTCATCCCTTTTTGTTGGACATGGCTTGGAGACCTGTTTGTGATTTTATGGTTGTATTATGTATATATTTTATACTAAGTGATTTTTAAGATTCTTAGTAAGGTATTTGATGTTCCTCAAAGAAATTGTGATGCCCAGGAAATGTCTATCACTTTTGTGGATGAAATGAACAATTTCTTATTATTTACTTGTGCCAAAAGAGTCAGGTTTGTGCTTGAGCTGTTCAGATGGACTTTGTCCAGTCAATGAAACCTGTAGCCCTCTGGAAAGACTAGCGGTGAGAGCTCATCTTCTTTAGGGTAAGTGACAGTATGATACTTTCTTTGGCCCATGCTATTTATTGCCTACCTCTCTTTTTACCCTACATGTTCATGTTTTATCTACGTCATTTCAGCCAGGAATGTTTTATTTCTTATTTGCTTTATTCCTTTTGTATTTTTCTCATCAGCCCACTTAATCAGGAGTTGTTGAACATTCATTAGACTTAATTATTGCTATGACACTACTTGGAAGAAGAGCTTAAGCAGAAACCTGGTTTTTGAAAAATTTTAATTGTCCTAGCTCACATTTCCGATGGCAGCTTCTCATATACTTCCTTTGTTTGTATGTCTGTTATTTTATTTTTAATGACACAGTTTTGATTCTTAGCCTTCAGATGGGAAGTTTTAATATTTGGATTCAGTGGTATCAGGGCTTACCTTCTGTTATTTGAATTTAGACACAAGCATAACACATGTTGTTTGCTACAGTCATGCATAGACTTCAAGGATTCAAGCTCTAGAGAAGATAATTTTGTTTAATTGTGTTTATTTATAACAGAAAAGAGACATTTGAAATAAAATTTCCACCTCAAAACTTTAAAATAATTCCCAGGAAATTGAAATTATTAAGTATATTTCTGCATAATTGAGTAGTTCAGCCAGGCATTGAAATGATTACGGCAACTGAGAGATTCCTTAAAACTCTGTGGCTACTGATACAAAACTTGCCATAACTTGACACTTCCAACAATAATTTAACATTAAGGTTTAAATTTCTAATCATGAATGTTAAGAGAAATTATAAATGCATTTCATCAACTCTCTTGCATTTCAATTTACTAAACCCATGTCTTTGTATACTAAGGTGTTTAATTTGTCTAGCCAGAGACTCTGCAAATTTACCCTAAAAATAATTTAAGTAGTGAATAGAGATATTTGCAATTTATTACATTCTCTCTAGGAAAAAAAAGTTAATTAAAAAAGCTTCAGGTCACTATAAGTTTTAATTAATTTTTAGCTGTAATTTTAGATTGTTAAAATGGCTAAGAGAAGGTGGAGAATAAATATAACTAGTAAGCTAGAGCCATTTTAATTCTTTTGTTTTATTAAAACGTATTCAAGTCTTTGATGGTCTATGAAATCATGGTATTCTATCAATTATGGTCTCAAAAGATTTCTGAAACACTTTTAAAGCAAGAAGTAAGTAAATTATAGGTTTGTCTTTTCAAATGTGTTTTATTATGTCATTACTTCAAATAATGTCAGTAACTCAGTACCAGTTTGAATGGTTATGGAACATTTGTAATTCAAGGGGGTGTGATTATCATTGTATATTCTAGTATAAAAAAGACTTTAGCCAGATTACTTTTTATCGGCTCATGAATTTAGATGCAGTTCTTTTAGTTCCATAATGCAGCTGTCTAGGGGTAGATATATGCAACTCTCTAGACTGGCTGCCATTGAAAACTTGTAGTCTGAAATTTGATGGTTCAGAGTGGGGAGGGATTGTTGTCTCTCATGGGGAAAACATTGTGAAAGAAATAGCTACAACAATGACAAAAATGAGATTTGGATTTTTTCCAGGTGATATTTTTTAACCATATCCATACATATAATGGAAGGCAGGATGGCAGATCTCTTTGAATTCATTTCTAATGCCTGCCTGTGTATGATAAATGTCAATTTCTCCAATCATCAACCAAGCTAAGGCCTCTCTGCCACTAAGAATTATTCACTTAACTGACAAATTTGTTCTTGCCATTTAATGTGGCCTTATTAACAGCATTTTCAGTCAGCAATTTTCAGCCCATCGGCTGATTAAGAATGATGCATTCTCATCTTATTAATGCTCACTTAAGAAAATAATTTCTAAACTTCAAAAGCTGAACAGGTACACTGTATATTCTGTAAAAATAATACATCCTGAGTGAGAGATGGCAAAGTTGTTTACACAGACTTTGTCCCAAACTCTGAATGATAACCAGGTACTCGCACTAAGAAGGGAGGGGCTCAGGTTCACAATTCATTCGGATATACATTTGTCCATTAAATAAGAAAGTTTTCATGCAAAATTCTTAGGTGTGTCAATTAGAATGCAAAAATATCTTTAAAGAATGACATCAATAACACTTTTAAAATACAATAAGGAAATTTTTTTCCAAGACTATAATATTTAAGGACAACTGCAATGGAATTTTGAAGTAAATAAGACAGACTGAACTTAACTCAATCTCAATGCCAAGAGAAAATTTATAGTTAAGGAGCAGGGTCAGAAAATAATTAAAAAGAATCTTTAGGGCCAAAGGAGATAAACCAAATTCATAGGATTATGCTGAAGACAGACTTGGGTGACCAGATGTAAATTTGGGGATGAAAGAGGATAAGGACCTTCATCAAATACTGGGAATAACTAGATATTGAGGGTACAGGTTCTGGCTACTTGCTTAAAATTTTTTGCAAGAGCTGGATTTTATAAGGAAGATCAGAGGATAACCCCAGGAGAAGGTTCTGAAGACTAACATTTGCTTAAGTAAAGAATCTTGCCAAAATTTACAGTCAAATGTTAGAAAAAGAAAACATAAGAAAACTATGAGTAAAAACATTCTGATAAAAATACACATCTGATATTTGACTTTGAATTCCTGAACTCCTCTATCAGGACCAACTTTGTCACTCTTTCCTTACCCTTCCCCTGCTTATAGGATCTAGCAGCCTTCTGTTATAATACTAAGTTAAGGACATTTACCTAAGCCCATGCTGATAGCAGATAAATCAATCCTGCTATTTACCATGAAAGGTACAGGAATTTTCCAGGGATTAATAGCTGGAGGGTCAAAGAGCAGTAAGTATATCAAAAGAGAGAGCTTCAATACTGACATGAGGTAGAAACCAGAGGTGTAAAGAGAACAACAAACTTTGCTATTTTCTTGGTCACTTTTCCTTTAACAAAGCACAATGTCAGTCACTCACAGATCTTAAGAAGAAGTTCATTTGGGCTCATGGGTTTTAGAAGTTTAAGTCCATAGTAGACTAGTTCCGCGGTAGACATGCAATGCCTGAGGGGCTTAGTGGAGGCAAACTGTTTAGCTCATGAAGGCCACAAAGCATAAAGAGAAGAGAGGACCCATAAAAGAAAATATGCATCTTCCCAGTCGCATTCCGTGCAACCTGACCCTTCAGATCAGGTTCTACTCCTTAGCACCAAATTCAGCTCTGAACTCGAAAGTGAATTAGTCCACTGATGAGTATAGCGCCCCCAAGAGCCCATCACCTCCCAAAAGCCTCTCTCCGAATGCATGAAAATTTTGGGAAGCATTGTAGATCTAAATCATAACAATATCAAAATATATAGTGCTATCACTTAAAATCAACAGAATACATATTTTGTAGGATTGTGTAGTTTGGAGAAATTTTATTTGTATTTACTGTTAGTAGATTATTACTTTTTAAATTGTCATTAAATAGGTATTCTGATTGGTCTTATGACTGTGTGGCATTGTAAGCATCTTAGATCTGAACTTTGCATTTGATGGGATTATTTTCCTTAAAAAAAGAAAAAACGATTCCCAACACTGGAGTAACTTTTTGAAGGCTCATATTCAATCAGTGTTGATGTGTATGGATCTTGTGAGGTATGGATCTTGTGAGGAGTAACAGTAAAAGTATAACCAGAAATAAAATGCAAGAACAACAAATGTATTTAATTAAAACAAAAACACAAACAACAAAGGTACATTGTATGCACGGAAGGCTTCAAAGCCTGTTTCAACCAATTTGAAAGTCCTGGATTTGTCACAGGCTTAAATTTGTGTCATAGATGTAACATGCTTCATTATAGGTGACTCTTCCCTGTATTTGCTTTTCAAGTATTGATTCTAAGTGTAGTTATAGGAGAATCTGTCTGGGAAGAATGAGAATGTTGTAAGTATTGAGGTAAATGACCGTATTTCGATATTAACTGTGGAAGCCTGACTGGGTAAGACATTGTAGCCAGGTAACACTATCAGGAAGAAACAAGGTGAGCAGTGGTTCAGGAAAAAGCCATCAATGACTGGTTTCCAGTCATAGAAATGTAGATCCAGGGGATAGTTTGGAAGCAGGAAATTCAAGATTGTACAGGCACCTTCTTTGGGATGGAATGTATTGCTTATCTTAGAGCTGGAGAGCAAGGAAAAGAAATTATCAGATCCAGAATCACGATGGGCAGAAAAAAAAAGCATTGCAACTGTTCTTATCACTCAGGGGCAGTTGAAGTACACATCTAGTCTTTGATGATACTAGTGTACCTGGTAGAATAAATACATACCAAGTATTATGAAACTTTCCGTAAACTATATTAACCATGAGGAAGCATGTGTAGGTATTTTAGCAGACTGAGTTCTGAATGAGTTGACTTATAAAAATTCTCCATCAAACACGCAATAAAGCAATTAAAGAGTTCTGAGTGAAGCATCAAAAAATGATTATTCAAACAAATAGTGAAATATATATAAGTGAGATATATATATAAGTGAGAATAAAATATATTTAAGAGTTTTATGTGGTTTAAAGAAAAGAATGGAAAGATTGGGAAACAACTTGAAAATCTTTTAGTTATTATCACCTATGATTTTAGTTATAGAAAAGGAATTATGTTAAATCTTTATGGATAAGTAAGAATAAGTAGAGAAACCATTGAAAAACTACCATAAATATATTTTTCTTGGGGATTTTAGTATAGCTGATTTGGAAGTGATTAATGAAAAGACTGGAGGTCCCAGTAAATATGGTGGCAAAGAAAGTGAGACAAAGCATGAAAATTCTGGTGAGATATATTAATTTCAAGAAATTGTGTCCATTTCCAGTGTCTGCAATACCATCAAGTCTGATTGGTAGAAGGAAGTCTATTTGCCACAGTCATAAAAAATTATTTTTTCAACCTTAGACACATATATGATTGGTCATATGGGTGTCAAAAATTGGCATAAGACACATGATGATGAATCAGATTTACCACAATATTTGCTTATATCCTGTGATGGCAATATGTATATATGGCCAAAATTTGAACAAACTGATCTTTAATTTCTCCAGATATTGAGAACATTCTAGTGCAATTGTAACATATAATTTATTTTCCTTGGTCAAATTGTATTTTTAAGAAGAGCTATACAGAAAACATAATGATTAATTGAAAAAAAATTTTTTTTTGTGGCACTGGGGATAGAACTCATGACCTCGTGCTTGCCAGGCAGGTGCTTAGGCCACTGAGCTAAATCCCCAGCCCTTAATTGAAAAATTAAACAATAAATTTTTAGATACAATGACATATGGCTAAAAATAATACTCACTTGAAAAGCTCTTGAAAAGACTATACAAAGGTAAACAACTACTCAAATATATGTGTAACTGAAGATGTATTATGAATAATGAGGCTAAATTTTAACAAAAACATGTCTTTACTTATCTAAATGTTCATTCCATCAGACTAAAAAACATGTTAATGTAAGTGCTATTCTTTTGACATTTGGAAGCTTTGAATCATTCTATTAAGATTCTTCTCCATTCTTTCAATGCCCTAAGGTAACAAAGAAACTGCTTCTTTTTTAATCAAATGTGATATTTTCTATGATGAAATTTTATAGGAAATATCCCCATATGTTTATAAAACACAATGCAAAATCTCACTATAAAGAACATGAATATAGCTGACAACTCAGGGTAATGACTGGTGAACTAATTTTTTTTCTTCTCAATTCACAAAAGTAATTAGTGAGTAAGAAATACGTGAATAATATTTTGATGTGTTCTATACAGTCTCCATGTTCAAGAAGCATGTCTATGAAAGTAGACATTAGAACAGAACCACTTAAATCAACATATAAACTATAAATTTTGTAGGTTTTTTTTTGTTCAAAGAAACAGCTAACCTATCATTTGATGTGTTCAAGGTAAGCATACTGATAAAGATTCATACGTAGTTGTTTTACTATTGAAAAGTTGTAAGTCTTCATAAAAACTCACAGGGTCATGATGGAATTTGGAATTCTAAGAATTCCTGTAGATCTACAGAATTTTGGGCCTCCCAACAGCTCCTGCTGTAGCCTGTTTCTTTTCTGACATACTTTTTTTCTGGAACACACTGTAACTGGTATCTCTTTCCAGACATATGTTTACCTTAGTTCACACAAGCAAATACCTTCCTTTTTTTCATTCAGTGTACATACTGGTGGTGGAGCTAATACTAGAGAAAAGATACAGAAAAGAGGTTAAATTTCTCAATGAACTGAATATTGATATGGGTCCCCAGAGACGAATGGGATATAAAAGAAAGAACAACTGGAATGAGGGAAAGAAGAAAAGATAGAAGGGAAAAATAATCTCTATTAGTTCATCAAAAATAATGGTTTGCGCTTTCACTGATCATTTTTTCATACCTATATCTTGTAATCTGAGTAACTATTTTCAAGATAAAAATGCACAATATATTAACCACTGTTTATTAATTTCTTTTGAAATTCTGTATCATCACTTTTTTTT